>JADBJO010000097.1:646884-649384 GCA_016801955.1 Conus betulinus | reverse complement strand
AGATAGGTGAATCAGTGGAATGAAATAAACGTTTGAATAGTGTACTTGTGGGTGAGCGCACTGAGCCACGATCGACTTCAAAGTGGACTTAAGAGTAGGTGAGCGATGAAAATCGCATTTGGCCACTAAAATACAATTAGATCTTATTTCACTCTGCGCTGATACCAGAAGAACGATTACGCAGTAAAGTGGGAACCAATAATGATATTTCAGTTTGAAAAGAAGAAAAAGAAACACCCGAAGGTGCTGGGGAGGACCCAGAGAAGGACTGTCTTCACCTGCCTTTAGAGCAGTCCTGTACCACCCTTGGAGGCCTGCGCTGTGTTAACGATGGGTACAGACACGCGCAGGACACTCGCATTAAGGATATATCCATTATATATATATATATATATATATATATATATATATTATATTTTATATCTGTTAAAAACAGAATGGTAAAAGGAAGTTTTAAATCGACAGGTCTGTTTCGAGCGCTGGTTCTCCTCAGGATCCTGAGGAGAGCCAGCGCTCGAAACAGACTTGTCAATTTTAAAACATCCTTTTACCATTCTGTTTTTAACAGATGTTGCTCCCCAAGGGGTCGAGCATTTTAAAATTCTAATAGGCATTTTAGTGGTATTTTTGATATATATATATATATATATATATATATATATATGTGTATATATATATGTGTGTGTGTGTGTGTGTGTGTGTGAGTGTGTGTGTGTGTGGTGTGTGTGTGTGTGTGTATACACATGCATGCGTGTGTGTGTGTGTGTGTGTGTGTGTGTGTGTGTGTGTGTGTAGTGACATGATAGTCAGGAGGAGGTGGGGAAACGTCTTTCTTTGCTACCTCTTCCCCTCCTCCTAAATGGAGGACAGAGATGGTGGTGGTGTGGGAGGAGGGGGAAGGCAAGCTTGTCATCCATGCCCCCCCCCCCCCCCCCCCCCCGACACTCAATCCAGCTCTAAATTCGCCTATTGCCTATTGCATTTTCCTAAACGCCCCCAGCAATTTATTTGCATACACCTCACCTCCCTGTTCTTTCGGTTTTTTTTTTTTTTTTTTTTTCTCGCCATTATTTCCCCCGTCCCCCTCATCACCCATCACCCTATCCTTCCCCGTTCCCCTAACCATCGGTCGTCACCGCTTCCAATCACACCCACACCCTCCCTCCCCCGTCCCTCCCCTATCCCCTCTTCCCCTTTCCCTTCTGACTTTCGCTTTTTTCTACGCCGCTAATGTCTGTTTATTTGGGGGGGGGGGGGGGGGGGGTCAGGGGGGGACGGGGGGGTCCACTTTCATTCCAAAAAAAAAAAAAAAAAAAAAAAAAAGACGGAGCTATACACTGAACACTCATAGAATGAAACGGTCATGGTTTTGAATGGGAATTTGATGCACCACCAAGTAAGTCAGCTCAACATGCACAGCCGACTAACGCTAAAAAACTGTCACTGGAAAAACGATCCGCATATTTTCAGACCCAGCGGGAGCCCTATATTGCTGCTACTTCCTCAGATCTACCCGTTCCACTGCTATGCCCATCGAAGAAGCACTATAGTACGGTATGAGAAGAGGGTGGGGGAGGTAGGGGAGGCAGTGACGGGGGAGGTGGCAGGGGGGGGGGGGCGGGAGTAGGGTCGAGCTTTCTTTTGTGGTGATGTCACACACAGTGTATGGTTGAAAATCTATCTGTGCAAAAGGCCAACTAAGCAATGATAATGATTATGGTAATGACAAACAAAACAAATAATATACATAACTTTGAATAATTTTAATGATAATAATGATAATGATAATTATAATGATGATGATGATGATAGCAACAACAACGATGATGATGATGATGATGATGATGATGATGATGATGATGATGATGATGATAACGATAGTGATAATAACAGTGACCATAACAGTAACAGGTAGAAAAACACACACACAGTGAAAGGGAACGGCAAAAAAAAAAAAAAAAATAAAAACGTTGAGGGTCAAATTGGTAGATAAACTGTGAAAACGAAAAGCAGAAATGGCAAATGAACAGTGCTAGCGAAAGGTAGAAAAGGAAGAGAAAAAAAAAAAACCTGAAAGTTGAAAGTAAAAATGGGGGATAAACAGTGAAAGTGAAAGGTGAAAAATGGTAGATGAACAGTTAAAGAGAAAAAGTAGAAAATGCAAATAATGGGGTAATAAGTAGCTAATGAAATTTATGAAATATGTGTATACATGTGAAAAAAAATCTGACTAACCGCTTTACTCTATTTAGACAGGCATACTGGACGTATTCATTCATTCCTCGTGTGCCTAATGAACGAGAAAGAGTTAAGGTTGTATGTTTGTGACCTTTTTCTTTTCTTTTATTCTTCGTTGATTCTTGAATGGACTATTTGTTTTGTTTTTGTTTTGTTTTCATGTTTTATACCTTTTTTCCTTTTTACCCCTATTCCCTCCCTTGATTTAGCGTACCCATTTGTATGATGTTCATTGTATGTTATGTTGATTATCCCTTTTGTA
>JADBJO010000097.1:629384-639384 GCA_016801955.1 Conus betulinus | reverse complement strand
GTTGTCAGTCCATCTTTGGAGACTAGTTCGGTACCTGGAGGAGGATGTGTCGTGTGATCCACTCCATATCTGGAGTGAAGACGCATCTCGACTCATCTATGTTATCACTCCCAGAGATGTTATGCTAATTTAATTGAATCCGGTATTTGTCATCTTTGAGAGAGAGAGAGAGAGAGAGAGAGAGAGAGAGAGAGAGAGAGAGAGAGAGATAGAGAGCGAGATGTAGAGATGATCGAAAAGAGATGGAGAGTTGAGAGTTGATTTAGAATGTAGAGATGATTCGAAAAATTGAAAAGTGATGTGTTGTTTATGCCAATATCCACGCTTCCTTCAATTTCGATTTTTTTTTTTTTAATCCTATCTATATAGGGACCGTCGCGTTTGAAGTTCCTAGTTTATAAGCAGAGAGAAAAAAATGACGCCTTTCTCTTTTCTATCCGTGTATTAGCTATCACTGTCGGAAATGAAGGTACTATATTCTGAAATTTGCATCTTTCCACTGAATTGATGAAAATCAGTGCCGCAGTTTTGGGCGTATCTTGATGACAGACAAACAAACAGACGCGATGTGAAACACAGCCTTCATGGTGGAGGCTAAGTGAATAAATGAATAAATAGGGCCATGTGATCAAAACAATAAATGTCTCTTGATAATGAAGAAACTGCATTACTTCATGCAGAAGAACATTCTATATATTTTCATATATTTTCACACGGAGAGAGAGAGAGAGAGAGAGAGAGAGAGAGAGAGAGAGAGAGAGAGAGGGGAGAGAGAGAGAGAGAGGAGTCTTCGTTTTAAAAGATAAGCATACATGCGTACTCTCCCGTGCTACTTTTATCGTTATTTTCTTTAAAGATAAAAGAACTGTAATCATGTCACCCGCGAAAACACGGGCAACTGTTGCGATCCTTTGGAATCAGATAAGAACAATGAAAAGAAAAAGATACACACGAAGACCCCAGTGGGACCGCGAGACAGTGCTGTCCACCACAACAGTACTTCTCTGGGTCCTACTGGCACCTTCGGGTATCAATCTCCTCGGGAAAAAACACTTGCGATCCTTAGAGAAAACAGGGAAAATAACTTTTGTCCCAGGAAAAACAGTTGTGCCCCTCAAGGATAACAGTGTAACCTTGTTTTCTGAAGGATATCATGTCTGTTTTTCCTGTGAAAAACAGCTATTTTTTGGCTTTTCGCTTGTGTATGCTTCCTCACATATGCAATTTTTTTTTTTCATCTGGTTCTAAACCTTGTACAGGGGCATTACTTAAAAGAAAACAAAGTAAAAATCATGGCGAGATTATAAATAGCTGTAGGCCTATGCGTACGTTGGCGCTCTGTATGTGTGTGTGTGTGTGTGTGTGTGGAATGTGTGTGTGTGTGTGTGTGTGTGTGTGTGTGTGTGTGTGTGTGTGTGTGTGTGTGTGTGCGTGTGTGTGTGTGAGTGAGAGAGTGTGAGAGAGAGAGAGAGAGAGGCAGAAGAAACAGACAGACAGACAGAGACAGAGAGAGAGAGACAGACAGACAGACAGACAGACAGAGACAGACAGAGAGATTGACTGATTGAATGATAATCTATTCCCAAGGGTAACAGATATGCACGCACGAACATACTTTTTTCAACTGACGCTTGTCCCTTTAAAGGGTGTGGATACTAACACATTAACACTTTACACGACATAAAACTGATTATGACAAAACAGTGATGATTCATATTATCATGAAAGAAAACATACTTCCACACTGAAACTGTATGTCACACACACACACACACACACACACACACACACACACACACACACACACACACACACAGCGGAAAGAGCATACAAGAAGCATCTGCCACCATAATAGTATCGTCAGCACTGCCTGAGGCGGAATGAACAGGGAGTCATGAGGCAGTCATGCTCATGTACACAAGCACATAATTAATCATATTCAACATTCTTGTTCATTACGCAAGATTGGATTCAGGTCATTGAGGAACAGGAAATAACGTTGACACAGAGAGAGAGAGAGAGAGAGAGAGAGAGAGAGAGAGAGAGAGAGAGAGAGAGAGAGAGAGACAGAGAGAGACAGAGAGAGAGAGAGAGAGAGAGGGGGGGGGGGGGGGGGGGAGGAAGGGAGGGATGGAGGGAGAGTGAGTCTTTCTTTTGCAGCTGTGAAGACTTGACATCGTACCTGCAATTTGAGAGTCAGGAAGGGGGAAGAAAGGGTGCGTTAAGCCACGCAATAATAGCGGCCTCATTGCTAATAGCAGTGGTGAACCAAATAGTGGTAAGCTTATTATTACAGTACGTACGTACATGATGTATGTGCATGGTGTGTGTGTGTGTGTGTGTGTGTGTGTGTGTGTGTGTGTGTGTGTGTGCGCGCGCGCGCACGCGCGCGCGTGAATGTGTAATGCATGTGTAAGTGTCACTGAGTGTGCGAACTCGCGCGCGCGTGTGTGTAGGTATG
Organism: Conus betulinus; assembly: GCA_016801955.1. Lineage (NCBI taxonomy): Eukaryota > Metazoa > Mollusca > Gastropoda > Neogastropoda > Conidae > Conus > Conus betulinus. The sequence goes on along the minus strand of JADBJO010000097.1, from coordinate 636,923 downwards.
TGTATATGGGCGCTCTCTCTGTTTTCACTCGTGCGCGCACCTGTCTGTGTGTACGTGTAAGTCGTGACAAACTCGCCGGCATCTCTCGGCGCGCACACAGGCGTGAGCGGCTCTCACGCACACATGACTCAGCGCGACAGTGACAATGATGAACCATGCGAATCGTCAATGTCTATGACATCAGTCATTCTTCAAGGCAGGGCGAGAAGTTTGCACTGTCATTCCTATCAATTTCCTGTGACCTTTCGCGCCGCTGTGATAAACGTGTGATTTCCTAAAAGCCGGTGCTGGGACCTGTATTCACCGCCGCTGACTTGCATAGTGTGTGCGATCAGCGTCGACAAACAGCCTGGGAAAACACGTGCACATGTCACAAAGAAGAAGAAGAAGAAGAAGAGAGAGAGAGAGAGAGAGAGAGAGAGAGAGAGAGAGAGAGAGAGAGACTTGATGAGGTCTCTTTTTTTTTTAAACATCCGGCGTCAATAGATCAAAATATGATTTGCGAGGTTATAAAAATGTCAGGGCAGCTTCACAAATAACAAAAACTTAGTAAAAGGTATTTAGTAATTCTGAAGTGCACCAGTTACGAATGCGAACAAATATTTACGCGTACATGGCCTACAGGGGTGTGTGTGTGTGGTGTGTGTGTGTGTGTGTGTGTGTGTGTGTGTGTGTGTGTGTGTGTATTTTCGTGTGTGTGTGTTTGTGTGTGAATGTGCGCGTGCGCGCGCACGTGTGTGTGTGTCATATGTGTGTGTGTGTGTGTGTGTGTGTGTGTGTGTGTGTGTGTGTGTGTGTGTGTGTGTGTGTATGTGTGTGTGTGCGCGCGTATGAGAGAGAGAGAGAGAGAGAGAGAGAGAGAGACAGACAGGGACAGAGAGAGACAGAGAAACACAAACAGATACACACAGAATGAGAGACAGACAGACAGTCGGACAGAGAGAAAGGCAGGCAGACGGACAGACAGGCAGACAAAGGGACAGACAGACGAACAGAGAGACAGACTGTGTAGTGCAGAAAACGACATAAAAGAAAAAAAAAACTACCACGTACAAGTAATAAGATTTTATCTGATGATGAGAGATATCACTCGATCGCAGTTCGCACCCTGGCTGAGTTTCACGCTTTATAAACAAATCATGACAAATCTTTGACAGTTAGAGACAGAACAATGTTCACACACACGCGCGCGCGCGCGCGCACCCATGCACATGCACATAGAGAGAGAGAGAGAGAGAGAGAGAGAGAGAGAGAGAGAGAGAGAGAGAGTGTGTTCTTGCTTTTCCAAGAAGGGGTCACTATGTGTGGGGCAAAGTAGCAAAGAGTATCTCTCTTTGTTTTTCCTCTAGTCGTCTTCGTCAGAGTCCCATTCGCCCGAGCAGGTTACTAACCTTTTCCTCGCGACGGAATTGTTCAACTGACTGGTGTGCCCTCTAAGGTTATCACGAATGCCAGCCGCTTCTTGTCCGCTGATCAGCAGGGTCGACCTACTGCTGAACGTAGTCTTTAACTGCGCGTGAACACCGGCGCACGTGCGCTTCAAACTTGACAATTTGATACTATCAGACGGGAAGAGTGGTCGATAACGAGCCAAATCGTGAAGAGCAGGCAGATACAAAGCCAATTAGACCAACAGGAAGTGGGGAATGCCCGGAGTTTTTCCCAATGCCTCCAACCAGCAAAAGTCGAGGATGCTGATTCTCCGCTCTGTGCCTCTTTGGTGCGGAATGATCAGTGGGATGTATGTAGGTAAACAGGTCTAGTCCGTCTGCTGACCCGTGTGGCCACGGTACGTACGGTTCAAGCTGAATAAATAAATCAGTCTACAACAAATGAATTAGGAAAGAGCTGGGAAGAGTCTCGTAACTTAGCACGTGACTGACCGATCACTAACCTCGCGTGCTTGTCAGTGACTTCAGTGCCTAGCTATCACGGTCTCCGCTACTACGTGTGTGTGTGTGTGTGTGTGTGTGTGTGTGGGTTTGCGTGCGCACGCCCGGTTGTGTGCGTGTGTGTGTGGTTTGCGTGCGCGCGTGCGGTGTGTGTGTGTGTGTGTGTGTAAGTGTGTGTGTGTGTGTGTGTGTGTGTATTCCTGCGTGCGTGCGTGCGTGCGTGTTGGTATGAGAGATAAAGAGAGAGAGAGAGAGGGCGGGGTGGAGAGGGAAGGGGCACACTTTATTGGACATCTGTTACTACAATGGAAATATGAAAATCTCAAACTTACCACCATCTCATCATCACTATTATCATAACCATCATTAGATCATCATTCACCATTATCATGATAATAATCACCCTCATGTCAGGCATCATCAGATCATCACCGTCTTTATTGTTATTGTTTCATTCAACGCATTGTTTTGATGCCCCCTTGTCTACATCTCAATATAGAGAAAGGCTGTTCACTCCGTATAATGCCAATCAATGAGATCGACACGAAAAACGGGGCTTCTAAACTAGGAAAATGACCCCAATCTGACTATCTGACACCGACACCTTCCATTTTGCGCATTAAACAGAATGGAACAGCGATTCGCTGTTTCTCCGTTCTTCTCTGACTGTTACCCGACATTGTATGACCTTCTGAAGGTTCACACACATACGCCTACCGAGTTCCATGTTTCTTTTCATACCCTCGACAAGTCCAGTTTCCAGATGCACGGCACTAAGACAACGGTACTGGATGGTCGAACATCACGATGTCCCGGGCCACAGCCTGGACTGGAGGCTGTACAGACTGGGAAATCAGAATGATGCAGACACAGAGAGAGAGGAGAGAGAGAGAGAGAGAGAGAGAGAGAGAGAGAGAGAGAGAGAGAGAGAGAGATTCAGATTCAGATTCAGATTCAGATAATTTAATCATTTAAGGCCATATCCCCATATGAAAAGACCAGGGCGATAACAATTTTACAAGAAAATCATTATAAAGACAGCAATATCACGAGTCCTTACAATTACAAAATGTTGCCAATCAAGAAAGCAATGTGCAGACACTAAGAGAGAGAGAGAGAGAGAGAGAGAGAGAGAGAGAGAGAGAGAGAGAGAGAGAGAGAGAGAGAGAGAGAGATTCAGATTAAGATAATGTAATCATTTATTTAGGCCATAGCCCCATATGAAAAGGGTGATAACAATATCACAAGAAAATCATTATAAAGGCAGCAGTATCACTAGTCCTTACAATTACAAAATGCTGTCAGTCAAGAAAGCAATGTTTCTCTTAACTGAAAACCTTTATATACATAAAGAACTAAACTGCGAATCACACTGTCTTTTTCTGATGACATCAGCAAGGAAAAACGAAACATACATGGCTGATTACAAGATTTTGTAGGTATTAGTTGCAAAAGGAGATTACTATAAACAGGGCACTGCAGGACAAAAAATGAACTTCATCTTCGCCTGATTCTTGACAAAGGGGACAGAGCAATTCATTGTAACTCACATATTTGTAGCGATTAGCATGTACATTAATTTCAGAGAGTGGAAGTCTAAATCTAGTGAAAGTAAATCGTAAGTGCATGTTCATATTAAACAAAAGGTAATTCCTAACTAAATGTGAGGAATTGTAAACTTTGTACTCATCAAATCTGTCATTTGATTCAATATGACTTTCCTACGCTTGCCATCTACTGTCGATCAATCTTTGTCGAATTGTTTGGATAAACCTACGTTCTTCTCCTACCTGGTATATCCATGCATATCCTAATCCCAGTTCACACAAACAGATCCGTACATTTGAAACCCAATTACTTTTGCCCTTTGAGTCGAGATCAAGTAGCGTATTGTACGCTTTTCGTGGTAATCTATCGTCAGTCATGTTTAATAACTTTAACCAGTAGCGGATACTTTTAACTGCAGAATTTATATATATTGGATACCTATTCGTTTCTTCGTATACTTGATCATTTGACGTTCTAGGTTCTACACCCCAAAACTTCTTTTTAACCCAATCAAATGAACCGATTACAATGAACTACAACATTCTTATTTAAACCCCGTAACTCCGAACCATACTGCACAATGGGTTGTATCTGTGCATAAAAAAAATTGACAAATACTTCCAAGGAATTGTTTATGTGACACAAACAATTTCTTCATAACACATAACAACACATTCCTAGCCCTACTAGAAAAGTCTTTACCTGCTGCAGCAAAACAGTCGGGTAGAGAAAATTATGCCGAGATATTTATAAACGTTTACAACGGGCATGACAGTACCATCATTAGGCCATCTCTCGGTTGCAGCAGCAAAGTAACCTCCTTTCCTAAAGACAATAATCTTACTTTTATCAAAATTAACCTTCAATTCTAATTCGTAAGCTGAGTACTTCAAATTATTTAGTTGGAGACAGAGACAGAGACACAGAGAAAGAGAGAGGGAGGGAGGGAGGAAGGGAGAGAGAGAGAGAGAGAGAGAGAGAGAGAGAGAGAGAGAGAGAGAGAGAGAGAGAGAGAGAGATAACCATACTGCACAATGGGTTGTATCTGTGCATCAAAATTTTTGACAAATACTTCCAAGGAGAGAGAGAAAGACAGACAGACAGATAGGGTGAGAGAGACAAACTGACAGAGAGACAGACAGGTGAGAAAGAGACAGACAGACAGACAAGCAGACAGGCAAGAAAGAGACAGACTGACAAACAGACTGGCAGATACACAGGCGAGGGAGAGACAGACAGACAGGCAAGAGAGAGAGAGAGAGGGGGGGGGGGGGGGGACAGACAGACAGAGGAAGGGGTGGGTAGATCACAGAGAGTTTGCAAACCGAATGGAGACAGAACACACACCAGCTCAGCTGGACAAGGAACGGAAGGAAAAAAGAGGAGGAAGGAAGGCGGGGGTGGAGAGCTAAGGAGCGGGGGTGGGTGGGGTGGGGGAGGGGGTGGGAAGAGGGCGTAGGGTGACAGTCGTCGCCCTACAGCGGCCCAGTGTGTAGCAGGAACGAGGGAGGTCGAACAGGAAGTGCATGAGCATGGCCCTGTGTGCACAGTCAACACTCACCCTTTCCTCCTCCTCCCTCCCCCCCCCCTCCATCCCACCTCATTCTCCTTCAACTCCATCCCTTATATTACCCTCTCACACGCCGCCCCCCTCCCCTCCCCTCCACTTCATGCCCCACCATCCCCACCCCCATCTTTCAAACCCTGCTCAGACGAACGGCGGAAGGAGGATGGGCGGTGGCATTTTTTTTTTTCATGCATCTGAGAAGTGAACTTTGAAAGGAAAACAGGAAACTCCAGCTCCAGAATGCATGTAGCTAACCCGAATCCTGACCTGAGCCCTACCCCTACCCTACAGCAATGCCAACCCAAACGTAACTCTAGGATGAGCAAACTTAGAATTATTTGGCCGTTTAACGAAGAAAGTACAAATCAAGCACAACGCGTTTTGAACTATACAGAACAAATAACATGAAAACGGATGAACAGTCACTTGTCTTCTCGATTTAGTGGCAAATTTGTCTCGGGTGGACAACTTAAATTACGGAATGGAACGGAGGTTGAACAAAAGAAACACTACCACTACTACTGCTACCATGAAAAATCTTCTTCTTCCTTTGAGTGTCCACAATCAACAATTTGATTTTTCTGACACTTTTCAGAAGACCATCGTTTTTGTTATCATTGTTGTTGTCGTCGTTGTTATTATCTGTACCTTCTCCCCCCTCCAATCTCACTCCATTCTGATGATGGGGATTAGTAGAAGTGGTAGTAAGTTTAGTAGAAAGATCTTCTCCCTGTCACCCTCATTTCCATTCCGTCATTTTCGTCATTCGTACAAGACCAAATTTTGCGCGCAGATCGAAGAGATCCGGCCCAGTGATTCTTGTTTCAGTATCCGCCTGCTGTTACCTCTCTTTGAAACTAACTCTAATTCATAATCATCATTATCATCATCATCATCATCATCTTCTTCATCTTCTCTTCTTCTTCTTCTTCTTCTTCTTCTTCTTCTTCTTCTTCTTTAAAATCTGTGGGGAGTGGTTGGGGCACCACACTGAAGAACAGTTCACCAGGTCCACTCAGTTCTGTCGGTTGTACGAAAGACGTGGGTGTCTGCCAATTCTTTCCCTGTCCTCTCTGCAGTATTGTCACACCGTCGTTTTTGTTTTTGTTTTTCCTGTCTTCTTCTCCTCGTCTCCATCCTTCAACAGTTCCCTGTGTGGGGCGTTTTAGTAAGACCATTGTATTTTGTTACATGGCCATACCAACGTTGTTTTCTTTTCCTGACTGATGTTGGTAGATCTTCGTATAGTCCTATGTGCCGCCTGATGGTGTGAGGCGCTTGCTGACTGGTGATATGATAAGTGCATCTGACGTTCATTATCTTGAGGTTAAATCTGTTCCATGGTATGAATTTTTCTTTCCAGACCCGCTGTTAAGGTCCATGTTTCGCGTGCTTACAGGAGGGTGGAATATACCAGAGCACGCAGGAACCTGATCTTTTGTTCCATGGAGATGATCTCGCCCTTCCATACAGTTTCAATACGAGGTGACTTCCATACAGGTTTTAATCTGTGGTTGTCTTTGCTGCCCTTGAGAAGATTTCTGGTTTGAATACCTCATTGATAACGGTGAACTCCAGGCAATGAATTTTTGAACAGATATCTAGCTTCTCCCCGTGGGCATTTCTATCAGCGTTGATGATGATGTTGTGACTGGCTATCAATTTGCCCTTCTCGGCGCTGATCCCCGCGCCGTACCTTGTTGATGTTACCATCCAGTCGTTCAGCAAACATATCTATTACCTGCCAAGCCAACGATATCATCTGCAAATCATAAGTCCGTGATGATTCTTCCTCCAGTGCTATGTTGACATGGTCTTCAGATGCATCAACTGATCAAGCATGATGCGTTCCAGGAATATGTGAGGGAGACAGAGAGAGCGGCCCTGGCGAACTCCAATTGAAGTATGAAACCATTCTCCGATAGCAGCTCGCAGGATCAGTCCAGTGGGTCGCTTTGAGGTGCAGGCGCAGGATAGTGTTGATAAGCTTTTGCCCGATGTTGATTTCTTCACTGTGGCCCAGAAACGTATAATAATTCAAGAAATCGTCATCAGTTGAGTGTGGTTGTGTGTGTGTGTGTGTGTGTGTGTGTGTGTGTGTGTGTGTGTGTGTGTGTGTGTGTGCGCGCGCGCGCGCTCGCAGGGAGACGGGCTTCCCTCCACCTTTCTCCATAAATATGAAAAATATGTTCCCCAGAATGGATGGCCACGCCCCACCACATGTACACAATTACACATATGTCTGATGTGATGTTATATCTAACTTTACCCCATGTATACATTTAGATTCCCATGAATCGTTAATAACAGGTGTTAACCCTAAAGTTTATGCAGTAACTCATATCCTGTCGTGTGCGCACGTGACTCAAACCAGTTATAAATACATACACACAAGAGCGTGTGTACATACATACATACTGAAGTGGAGACTTTTCCCTCATTTCGGTCGGGATGCGTCACAATCACGCATGCGGGTGAGCGCGAGAGCACAGAGAGAGAGAGAGAGAGAGAGAGAGAGAGAGAGAGAGAGAC
>JADBJO010000097.1:579384-619384 GCA_016801955.1 Conus betulinus | reverse complement strand
TGAATTTTGCAACTGATTTAATTACAAGTTCATCATCCGATGATAACACGACAGCGACGTCTTGTCTTTTCGCTAGATTTAACTGGAAAAATGAACAATTTGTCCGCACTTCATTGTAAGCATTACAGTGGAACAGAAAGAATTCTTCGTCATCAATAATGTGTCTACATGCAGGACAAGGAGATTCTGTGGATGTTTCACATTCAAACCATCTTTTGTTCGCATTAAAACCTGAAGTTCTCAACCTGAATCTTGCGTAATTTATTCTGTGCCATTTATCTGTTATGACACTGAGAAACTTTTCTCAATGACACACATTTTTCAATGAGAAAAACCAGCGATAGTTTTCTTTACTTTCTCTATCTGAGTGCCCATTCTGTTTAAAAAAGAACAAATAAGCCTGTCTTTAAATTCCACAATGAACTGTTGCTCATTTCCTACCTCCTGGATCATCCACGCTATTCCAAACCCTGTTCTGAAAGGACTTTCTTTACTTTATGAGCCCAGTTTTGTTTACCTCTTTCCATGTCTAAAAGCATTATATCATAGGCTTGCCTGCTCATACGGGACTGGGGAAGCTTCAAGATCTTCAACCAGTACTTAATACATTTCACAAATGTACTTATATACAAAGGGTATCTGCCCATCTCTCCATCTAATACAGCGTTGGATGAATGAATAGGTACTTAAAGGAAACTCTTCATAGCATACGTATGCACTTTTTCCATGACATATGACATTCTGTCAAACATGGACTTGTTATGGATCTTTCATCCAACAATGATTTTATCCTGGCATCCTGTACAAACAATGGTCTTGGTCTGGTACTTAAAGGAAACTCTTCATAGCATACGTATGCACTTTTTCCATGACATATGATTTTCTGTCAAACATAGACTTGTTATGGATCTTTCGTCCAACAATGATTTTATCCTGGCATCCTGCACGAACAATGGTCTTAGTCTGGTACTCCGTCACACCATCGAAGTTACAGAATTCCTCCAAGACATATTCAGACTTGTTTAGAACTGTGTCAGACCATGACCTCCAGACCTGACATGCCCCCCCCCCCCCCCCCCCCCCCCCCCCCCCCCCCCCCCCCCCCTCACCCTGCGGTCGGCTGGTCTATAAACAACGTGAGTTGGACTATGAACTTCATCTGGAGCTCTGTCAAATCATGAACTTGGTATGGCTTTCTGTCAAAACCATGACCTGCTTTGGAACTCTTGTCAAACCATGACTTGACGTGGCATCTTGAGAAATCATTGACTCATGGTATTCTGTGAAACCATTAACTTGTAATGGACTCTATAAAACCATTACCTTGTGGCATTCCATAAAACCATTAACTTGTGGCATTTTGTAAAAGCTTTAACTTCTTGTGTCATTCTGTAAAACCATTAACTTGTTGTGGCATTCAGTAAAACCATTAACATGGTGTGGCATTCTGTAAAACCATTAACTTGTTGTGGCATTCTGTAAAACCATTAACTTGTTGTGGCATTCTGTAAAACCGTTAACTTGTGTGCATTCTGTAAAACCATTAACTTGTTGTGCATTCTGTAAAACCATTGACTTGATGTGGCATTTTCTCCATCCGTTAACTTGATGTGGAAAACTGTCACAGTACAGACCGGTCTACACTCTGCCAAACCACAGACATGGTCTAAACTCTATCACACCACAGACCAGGTCTACACTCTGTCACACCACAGACCAGGTCTACACTCTGTCACACCACAGACCAAGTCTACACTCTGTCACACCACAGACCAGGTCTAAACTCTGTCACACCACAGACCTGGTCTACACTCTGTCACACCACAGACCAGGTCTACACTCTGTCACACCACAGACCAGGTCTACACTGTCACACCACAGACCGGATCTACACTCTGCCAAACCACAGACGTGGTCTAAACTCTGTCACACCACAGACCAGGTCTACACTTTGTCACACCACAGACCAGGTCTACACTTTGTCACACCACAGACCAGGTCTACACTCTGTCAAAGCACAGACCAGGTCTACACTCTGTCAAACCACAGACCAGGTCTACACTCTGTTACACCACAGACCAGGTCTACACTCTGTCACACCACAGACCAGGTCTACACTCTGTCACACCGCAGACCAGATCTACACTCTGTCACACCGCAGACCAGGTCTACACTCTGTCACACCACAGACCAGGTCTACACTCTGTCACACCACAGACCAGATCTACACTCTGTCACAGCGCAGACCAGGTCTACACTCTGTCACACCACAGACCAGGTCTATACTCTGTCAAACCACAGACGTGGTCTACACTCTGTCACACCACAGACCAGGTCTACACTCTGTCACACCACAGACATGGTCTACACACTGTCACACCACAGACTAGGTCTACACTCTGTCACACCACAGACCAGGTCTCCACTCTGTCACACCACACACAGGTCTGCACTTTGTCAAACCACAGACCAGGTATACACTTTGTCAAACCACAGACCAGGTCTACACTCTGTCACACCACAGACCAGGTGTACACTCTGTCACACCACACACACCAGGTGTATACTCTGCCAAACCACTGATCAGGTCTACACTCTGTCAAACCACAGACCTGGTCTACACTCTGTCACACCACAGACCAGGTCTACACTCTACCAAACCACAGACGTGGTCTACACTCTGTCACCACAGACCAGGTCTACACTCTGTCAAACCACAGTCCAGGTCTACACTCTGCCAAACCAAAGACGTGGTCTACATTCTGTCACACCACAGACCTGATCTGTACTCTGTCAAACCACAGACCTGATCTGTACTCTGTCACACCACAGACCTGATCTGTACTCTGTCAAACCACCGACCCGATCTGTACTCTGTCAAACCACAGACCATATCTGTACTATGTCAAGCCACAGACCAGATCTATACTACAAACCATGTCAAAACCACAGGCCTGATCTGTACTATGCCAAACCACCACCGACCTGATCTGTACTCTGTCAAACCATAGACCTGATCTATACTCAGTCAAACCACAGACCTGACTGATCTATACTGTGTCAAACCACAGACCTGATCTGTACTATGTCAAACCACCGACCTGGGATCTATACTATGTCAAATCATCTCGGTCAATTTGGCCGGTGAACTTGGGAATCAATAGTGAAAAACAGCCAGTACGACCTTTATCATCAAGCATTGCCACCCACAGCTGTTCATGTTTTGTGTTGAGCAGAAAAACGAGTAAACCTCATTAAAAGATAGAAAAGAAGTTATACTTCAACATCAATCTAAAAGATAAACTCTGATCTGCTTTCACCAACGTCACCGGTATGCGCCCCCCCCCCCCCCCACGTGCGCTTACTGCGTGCGCTTCGCTACGCTACAATCAGGATAAGAAGGAATGCAGGCCATGTCCTGCGATTAGTCATTCAGCCGAGCTCATCGGCCAGTCGATGGTCAGTTTAACAGCTCTTATCAACCTCTTATCCTGTCTAGACAAAGTCGCCTATCTGGCTGGCCGGAGCGGACCGTAGCCACGGGGGCCGAGTTATCAGGAAAGAATTCGGGACAAGCCACCAGCCTTGGACACCTGTCCTGGACCAAACGTTGTCCAGCGCGGGTGGATACCCTGTGTCATTACAACCCCGCGTCGGTTTCAGCCGGCAAGCCCATGTTCATTTACTTGCTTATTTATTCATTTATTCATCATTGTAAGTATATAATTGTATGTATGTGTGCATGTATGATTGTATGTATATTTGTATTTGTATTATTGTGTTTTTGACTTATTGAACTCATTCTTCGTTTTTGATACGTATCTTGAACTCATTCTTCTCTCTCTCTCTCTCTCTGTGTGTGTGTGTGTGTGTGTGTGTGTGTGTGTGTGTGTGTGTGTTGTCACTCTCTCTTATTAATTCATTTTTGTTTTTAATACCCCCACCCCATCTCTCTCTCTCTCTCTCTCTCTCTCTCTCTCTCTCTCTCTCTCTCTCTCTCTCTCTCTCTCTGTGCGGACATGGATATGGAGAGTAAATCGAAACCGAGGTCACCCCATGAGCAGAGCATAGGGAACCACATAATTCAATACTTTTTTTTTAATGATGATCAGAAAGGATGATGATGGCGTCTGTGTGTGTGTGTGTGTGTGTGTGTGTGTGTGTGGTGTGTTGTGTGTGTTTCTTTTCTTTTCTGTCTACCATGCCCTATTAGTGGAATTACTCTCATCCGCCCACTGCAGCCAATCCATATCATATAGCGACAACCACACCAAGGATGTACCCGGCACAGGCAGTCCACAGAGAGCAATCACTCTCTGACTGTCATGATGCAAGCCACCAGAGGAGATACTGCGCTGCCATTCAGTCGGTAAAGGTCGTGTTTGCAGGACACCACTCCGATTTAAAAAAAAAAAAAAAAGGGTATGTTGCTGAACTACCCTGTGTGTACATCCCCTTTCAGAGGGCGCAGCAACGTCCTTCCATCAACAGTCCCATTGCATTTGATAATACTGACACACCAATAGCTCGAACTCTCTGCGGACATGAATATGGAGAGTAAATCGAAACTGAGGTCGCCCCATGAGCAGAGCATAGGGAACCACATAATTCAATACTTTTTTTTTTTTTTTAAATGATGATCAGAAAGGATGATGATGATGATGATGATGATGATGTGATGATGATGATGATGATGCTATAGCGTTCCATGCTGTTTTGAGACTGTGCAACAGTTTACGTTTTTAATATAATCTGGCGTCAACCACGCCCGATAGATAGCTACTACACCTGCAGTGTTGGTCAGGAAATTCGTCCAACACTCTCAGAGACGCACCCATTCCGTGCATGAAACTCAACTGTGTAGTTTAAGTCTCCCCATTTAAGATCATAGCAAACTCAACCTTCTGCGTAGCAAGGGGAAAAAATTTCACAAATGAATGCATGCCCTTGACGGAAATCGGACATCCCAATCAGAACCTCGTGACGACCAGTATACCCTGTCGATTGGTATGTTAAACTGAAGTGACAACACATAGTACCTGAGCTAGCTTTCCATATTTGCAGTTAGTTTCTATTAGTAGTCAGATAACAAAAAAAAACGAATTTGCGATAAGCGGGAAAAAGGTGGGGGTTGGGAAGGTGGACGTGGTGGAGATGGAGGTGGAGGTGGTGAGATGGGGGAGGGGGAGAGGGGCGTACACTCAGTTTTTCACTTCATGTCATATAAACAACAGGGATGACCGTGCCAGGAGAGTTGGAGAAGGGGTGGAGGGTGGGCTGGGAAGCTATAATTAACACGACACTCACACCGCTTGCACAGTAATATCTCCGGGATGACTAATGAGAAGACCAGTTTAATCAAATGTAACACATCTGGGGGCTCGGACTATCAACCCAGTGCGGAATGCAGGCCCAAAACTTTGCCCAGGAAATAAAGTGTATTGGATATCCGGCTCGGCGCATTTAACGTCGACATCCCCCACTCTATCCCCCCACCCTACCCCTCAATGGCGGACGTAAGTGACACGAACATTTATTCCGGGCAAGGGCGTGGGGACGGAACCTGTCTCACATGATACTGGCGCTAAACTGGCAGCTAGTTTAAATGCATTAGGGGTGGGAGCCGTGGTAAAAAAACGAGAAGACTCCCTGGGTCCGGAGTGCATAAAAATGACCCCAACCTGGTACCCCAAAGCCTTACACTAACAGTGTAAATCCTTTACATAAACCCCTTGACAAATTGTGCTTGGTGTATGGTGACAATGGAGTTCTTTTCTCCCTTCTCCTTTGTGTTTTGTGTTGTTGTTGTTGTTGTTGTTGTGGTACCCTGGCTAAAAGACTCCAGGGATCATCCGAACAGCCAAAGTACTTGAACACTATGGCACAAATGCATCAGCTGGGGATGAGAACATTACGTGTGTGACCGTTTTTGATTACCCCACCACACATGGGCAGCCACACTCCGACTTCGGGGATTTGGGATACCGACAATGTTATACTAGGCGCTTGTCACAACTGAAGACAATCCCCGCATAACTATGCAGAGCATAACAACATTTTGATGTAGCCTTGGTGTTCCAGCCTATGTCAATTGGCCTGACACAGCCTTAAGCCATGGGGGTTCTCCTTTGATAAAGGACAGAATGTCAATTCACTAAAGGATGATGCAGCATGTGTATGGCACAGGTTCTGAGTCTCAGTCGCAAAGAAGCTGGCAAAATTTGACGAATCACGTACCGCGACACACATATATCAACATTTGGAAATGAGGAGAGATCAAAAACAAAGACGACATTTAAACTGGTCCAGTTTCTAATCAGCTTCATACCGTTTTTAACCCCACTTAATCTTTGATGCAAATAAGGTAAATGTTTTAAGGAGCAAAAGGTCCAAGAGGAGATCTTTCAAAGCATAATGATAAGCCATTATTTTTGTTCACGCTTACCGAAAATGGTTATGCTGGGTTCTGTTTTTTTTTTTTTTTTTTTTTTGTTTTTCACAGTTTTTTTTTAACAGAAGAGCTGCTCCGGGGAGATAACCATTCTAGAAGACAGGAGGATGTGGTGTGGAGTGCAGAAAAGCGGAGGGGTAAGAAAGTGTGAGGAATAGTCTGGTCAAAGCTAACATATGATTGATGAGGTGGACAGTGAGGCAAGCAGTTTTTTTTTCTTGTTCTTGTTCTTCTTCTTCTTCTTTTTTTTTTTTTAACCCAACATGAGCGACCCGAGGCTTTTTCCCTTTGACGAACCGATCTTTTGCATCGAAAGTGCAAGGTTTGTGACAGCAGAGTGCGCGGCGCTCATTGATCAGGTAACGACACGTCACGCACCGTTCCACACTGGCGACTTCCTTTGACGACAGGAAGTCAGCGAGCCTGTCGAGAAGGCCCAAGCTTTCACCGTTCTCTTTCCTTTTTCCGTCTGTCTTTAAAGAGAGGAATTTTACGACAAGGCTGGGTTTTATAGGCAGGTAACTGGAGGAAAAATGATTTCAATCACACGAACGTTTTCAAAGTTCGTGTAGACGGGTTTGTTCAAGCGCCTTGACGGACATTCTCAGCTGGTTGGTGGCGAATTCTGATTGGTTAATTCTTGTCAATTGATGTTGTAAACTAGAATGCCCATAGGAAGACAGCGTATGTAACCGCCAGACCGAACAATCGCCTTCAGATAGCCGCCAGACCGAACAATCGTCTTTAAGTACTTATTTCGCCATGCATATCCACACCTGGATCCAAACGCATGAACTCAACCTAACTGAATTTCCATTGTCTCAGCCACTTTGGTGATGGCATTGAGCTTCCTTTTTTTTTTTTTTTTTTTTTTTTTTACTGGACAATGACTGAAAAGATGGGGAGGTTACATTAAGACCCCCCCCCCCCCCCCACCCCCCCCCCCCCCCACCCCGCCCTTCCCATCCTTCCCTGCCCTTGTGATTGTTTGCCTATATTGCACATAGGATCTGGGTTGTAAATTTTACAAGTTCGTAGATATCAGATACCGGATTCTTTCCATTAATTTCTTGATTTTATTTCTTAAGCCTGAGAAATTGACGAAAATAAGGGGAAATGCTCTATCTTGCATGTTCAAGAAAGTGGGGAGAATACCCGCTCTGCACTTTGATCTAACTCTAGACCCAGACTGAATGGCTTTGACCTTCAGTCATATCCGTCTTTGTATCAAGGGTTACTGTTAAAACGGAATCATCTTAACAACTGACAGACATGTAAACTAGAGGTTCGCAGTAAAACCGGTACGTACCGCAATACCGATTTACAGGTGTGGCGGTTCGGAAAACCGGTTCGAATTGCAAAGTGCCGTTTTTTTTGGTGGGTGGTGGTGGCGGTGGCGGTGGCGGCGGCGGCGGCGGCGGTGGCGGTGGTGTGTGTGGTGTGTGTGTGTGTGTGTGTGTGTGTGTGTGTGTGTGTGTGTGTTTGATCTACAAGCCGAAACTTGCTATTTCCACCTGCCCTCTGCAGTCTTTCTTTTTTTCTGTTTTTCTTTTCTTGGGGGGGGGGGGGGGGGGGGGGGATGGAAAGGTGGGGGGGGGGGGGGGGGGAGAGAGATCCTGGGGCGTGCCTGAGAGAGAGAGAGAGAGAGAGAGAGAGAGAGAGAGAGAGAGAGAGAGAGAATATCCAAACGAATGAATGTGTGCTGAAATTAGTCAAGAACCTGTGACTTATACAAATGTTAAAATGCCGGTTTTAAAATCCTGTACTCGTCAAGAAAATCGGTTAACACCGGTTTAAATTTCCTACCGGTACCAAGCTCTAATAGTTACCAGCGGAAACCGCTGAAAGATGTAATGGTGGAATAACAAGCTAGAATAATTGAACACTCGATAGTACAAAGGACAATGGTTGGTTACACGCGGTGTGTGTGTGTGTGTGTGTGTGTGTGTGTGTGTGTGTGTGTGGCGCGCGCGCGCGCGCGCCCCTAGGTTCAGGTGGATTTGCCTTTGCAACACATTACAGCTCACAAGATAAAACTTATGAGTACAAGCAAGTTCTTACCTAATCAGTTACTCAACAAACATTTGGTCGCAGCCAAACAACGTAACTGCTATTGAAAGAAAATGATGAACAATTAATAAAGAAAAAAAAAACGAAGAAAGAAACACACAGACAAAGAAAGAAAACGCTGAGGCAGGGTGAACCGAAGGGGAGGGAAGGGGAACAACATGTAACGAATTAAATGCATGTTTTGTCAACAGACTGCATGGAAAAAAGGTAATCAAATTTTAATCAATGTCAAAGAACCAGAGACATAACAACATGTGCGTTAATCGCATACGTGTGCACGCAAACTGAAGCGTTTAAAGGCCAACGTATGAGTGGAATCACTATTGAATAAAACAAGACTTATGATCTATTGTTAGAGACGCGATCTGTTATTAAAATTTCATGTTTTCGTACAAAAAAAAAAAAAAAAAAATTAAGTCAGTTAAAGTAACTGTTAACATTGTTGGACAATCACTCTGGAGTGTGAGCTAAAAATCGTGATTTTTCAAGTCGTATTTTATCAAAGTGAATGCAGGAAGAGTATTAGTAAACTACACCCAAGATTCTCTCCAATATCCCATCTCTACCAACACCGATACAATGTAACGCAGTCTAATGGGTGTGTTTAGTTCTTTCATATCTCTGCTAACACCAGTATTGTCGAACAATCCTTTAAACGAGTCTGTGTCCTTCATGTTGCAGTGCTACTTCACCGGCTCGCGGACTCGCTCACGAGGGTGGACAGTTGGGGCGGTATTGGGCTTACCTATGCACAGCCCAAACAAGAAAAGGTGTTTGAGGTTCTCTACATATCTGGATCAGTACGTGCGGTCACACTTTACGCAGCCGAGGCAGTGAGTACAGTCATACATTATGCAAGCAATGTATGATGACGGCATGAACAGCATTGCGGAGAGTCTTTCGTCACACGTGTCGAAGACGGATGTGTATCACACATATTTATCAATATTGCGGCAAAAAGACAGAAGACGCGAAGACGTGTGCTTGCAGTCATCTATACTAAATCAACTGGGGAAAAATGAATTGCGAACCAGCAAACTGAAAGACCACAATCAGTATTGTTAACTTACTGAAACGAATGCATTTTCAAATGTTAGCTGCTGATTTTTTCACCCAGCTGATAGATTGCAGGGAGAACAGCGAGTTGGGTTAGGCTACACAAGCTTACAGGCCTATTGCTTCAGTTTAATGTTCTTTCATGATTGGATTATTTTGTGCATTTAATAACGAAACGAAATCTTGGCATAAGAGGACCTTGCCGGTTTGTACGAATACAATTTTCAAAGAGAATTTTCATTCACGCTTCATACATTAGCACATGCATTACCTCAATAGTAATTCCCGCTTCATGTTTATGGCAGCTGCATTGAAACAAAATATTAGGTAGGGCTACGTGAACACTTCTAGTAATTTTGAAGTGTGAGATGCTATTATTCCATGAAATTTCTATATCAAAAGACGTTCATTTTACCAAATGTTTTCTTCTAACGCTGTTTAACAATCCTGCATTTAATCATCCTGAACTTGCTGCAGGCCTATATCATTACATATGGCATCCTTAGAAGAAACATGATGGATTTTCAAACACAAAGAAACAATGTTGTGAATATGATCATTAAGTACTGAATTTTACACACACACACACACACACACACACACACACACACACACACACACACACACACGTGTGTGTGTGTGTGTGTGTGTGTGTGTGTGTGTGTGTGTGTGTGTGTGTGTGTGTGTGTGTGTGAGTTCGAAAATCGGTGATGATGATGATGTGTATGTATAAGTGTGTGCGAGAGAGAGGCAGGAGACAGGGAGAGACAGAGAGAGAATACAAAGAGAGAGAGAGAGAGTCAGAGACTAAGAGATGAGAGAGAGAGAGAGAGAGAGAGAGGAGTTCTTGAAAAGAGAGATAGACAGATTCCAACGATCGAGAGAGAGAGAGGCACTCAATGACTATAAAGAGAGAGAGAGAGAGAGAGAGTCAATGACTCTCTCCCTACTAAGAGGAGAGGCAGGAGAGAGAGAGAGAGAGTGAGTTCAATTAAAAGAGAGAGAGAGAGATTACAACGAGAGCCCTGAGACTAAGAGAGAGAGAGAGAGAGAGAGAGAGAGAGTCAATCAAGTTACCAGTAGGTCAATGACAGTTCAATAAGAGAGAGATGAGAGTCAATGACTATCCAGAGAGAGAGAGTGAGTGAGTGAGAGAGAGTCAATGACTAAGAGAGAGAGAGAGAGAGAGAGAGAGAGAGAGAGAGAGTCAATGACTAAGAATGATTGTGGTTCTTAAGAGGATAGACAGATTCCAACGATCGAGGGACGAGGCACTCAGTTACCTCTGTCAGTTAATAAATGTATGTACATGCCGCCCTGACAGTTTAGGGTCCAGTTCATCACACCTTTAGTAGCAATTAAGCGAAACTCTATCCAGGGGTCAGTGTGTGTGTGTGTGCGTGTGTGTGTGTGTGTGTGTGTGTAGTGGGATAGTTTCAAAGGTGTGTGCGCGCGCGCTGACAGGAACCAAAATAATTGATTACCAACTACGCGCGCAAAATGGTGATTTTCTTTCTGTGTGTGTGTGTGTGTGTGTGTGTGTGTGTGTGTGTGTGCTAGTGGGATTGGGAAGGAGTGGTTCTTTACAATTCGCCAAGCCGGTAGTTACCTTAACAAGAGAAGACAACAACTGCTGCACCATGGAATGTGGCCGACATTTTGTCGCGGATCTGGATCAAAGGGCCGCCCCAGGATCAGTTCTGCAAGATTCCGTTAAAAAATGAAACAAATGAATACATGAAAATTGAAAAAAAAAAAAAAAAAAAAGAAAAAAAATTACCCCCAAATTTATACAAAAACTGGTTGGGGGGGGGGGGGGGGGGGGGGGGGGGGGAGCTGGAAAGAAGCCTAACCGCGAGCTAAATGTTTGTACATCACAGTTGGGCTTCTTTCCAACTGACGAACCTTGCCAGGATTCAACGCTCTCCAGAGTGTCTTATTCAATTGTTTTTAACTTATATCTATTTGTTTATTTATTTAACATTCATGTATTTTGCTGTCTCATCTTCTGTGTCTCTCCAGTGGCATTGCCACCATGGCTGGGAAAGCAACACTTTCATGGGCGCATTTATTAAATGGATGAAATTTGACTGTATGATTCCAGTCTTCCAAACTTAGCCCATAGCAAACCCTACTCTGGATAGGAGCCGGTCATGGGACGAAAAAGCCCACAGATAATTGGTTCTGATAGGAATCGAACATACGACCTCCCAGTTGGGAATCCACGACGTCTACCACTGCGCCACGGTGATGGTTTAGATTGCAACGGCGGCTGGTTTATTTCATTTTCAAGTTATCATGTTCGCAGTATCAAGATTTTTACGCACGTTATTCTGTGTTGTCATCTGGGCTCTTGAGGCAATATAACAACTCATTTTACGACGTGCATTAGTGTGGCGAAAGACGTTGCTTGTAAATCACGTCATAACCCAACGAACGACGCGCTTTGTCAGAAAAAAAGTCATTTTGCAGGTTACTCATTTTACGATATGGTATGTCTGTCAAAAGACATTTCTTTCATTTTGTATCGTGACCCAGTGAACGATGCTGTTAGTGGACACATGACTACGCCTTGCTTTTGACATCGGCAGACGAGAACTTGAAAACGCGCCCATTCTTTTTCTTTTTTTTTTTTTTTTTTCACTTCATAAAAACTGTGTTTGGGATCGTTTGTTCATGTAATTATGGGGGCGCATTATTGCAAGTTAAAATAAACAGGCGCTGAAACTAAGCAAGCTGATTACACTGATAATTTTGTGCGCTAATCGAACAGTCAGCATTTAACGCAACGGCTCGAAATTGTAGGTTTTTGTCCATGATCACATGTGACATGCCAGATATCATGAAGTTTCAAAATACTCACCGCACTAAATTATGTAGGCCTATTTGGAATCGGAATTTCTTCAAGCTGTGTCATATGACTTTCGTTTTTGGTTGTTTTTTTTAGACTTACTTTTGTCAGGAAAAAAAAAAAACCCTCAAAATCATTTTCAGGTGAACTCATTCTACGACATGCTGTCGTCTGGCAAAAGATGTTTGTTTCATTTCACATCATGAACCAATGAGCAATGCTGCTGGTGGACATGTGACTATGCCTCGTTTGACAATCACATAGCAGACGAGAAAAACGGACACAGACCTGTTTCATTGTACTCCCACTTCTTATAGAACAGGGAGTACTTTAGAATGGGAACGAAGAAATGCTCTGTGTGTGTGTGTGTGTGTGTGTGTGTGTGTGTGTCCGTCCGTGGTCAAAATGTGTTCCACTCGCTCCAGACAAAACTACAGAACCGATCTTTCTGAAAATTGGTAGGTATGTACATTATGGGTCACGAATGATGCCCGATGTTTTAGTTTACCGTTATAGCCGTTACTAATGGCTGTAACGGCCTGTAACGGTTTTTCTTCTTTATGGTGTATCTCAGAAAGTACTTGGCCGATCTTTGAGAAAATTAGCAGGTATGTTCATTATGGGTCACGGATGATGCCCGATGTTTTAGTTTACCCCGTTATAGCCGTTACCAACGGCTGTAACGGCCTGTAACGGTTTTTCTTCTTTATGGAATCTCTCAGAAAGTACTTGGCCGATATTTCTGAAAATTTGTAGGTATGTTCATCATTAGTCATGAATAATGCCCAATGTTTTAGTTTATTGCTATAGCTGTGACTAATGGCTGTAACAGCCTGTAGCGGTTTTTCTTCTTCATGGAATATCTCTTCTTCATGGAATATCTCAGCAAGTACTTGGCCGATCTTTGTGAAATTAGCAGGTATGTTCATTATGGGTCACGGATGATGCCCGATGATTGTAGTTTACTGTTATAGCCGTTACTGACTGTTGTAACGGCCTGTAACGGTTTTTCTTCTTTATGGTGTATCTCAGAAAGCACGTGACCGATCTTTCTGAAAATATGTAGGTATGTTCATTATGGGTCACGGATGATGCCCAATGTTTAAGTTTACCGTTATAGCCGTTACTAACGGCCCATGATGGTTTTCTTCTTTATGGAAAATCTCAGAAAGTTCTGGCCGATCTTTCTGAAAATTTGTAAGTATGTTCATTATAGGTCACAGATGATGGCCGATGTTTACCAGAATAGCTCACACGTATTCAGGATGAACTGGGAGTACGATTATATGCTTTGCATCTTGGGTTTTTTGTTTGTTTGTTTGTTTGTTTGTTTTACATGAACAAAAAAAAATGTGTCTCCAATCGATTTCTTCCATCGTGACTGAAACTGTGGGACAAAGTACTGGAAACCGAAAGAAACTGGTACCCAAAACAAAGCAGGCAGATGGCTCAATAATGTAGGCCTAGTAATATTAATTTTGTGCTTCAGACGGGTTATCAATAGTACAGTACTATGGCCGAATTTGCCTTTTTGCCGTACTATTTCATCGTTTGACAAGCCTGATACAAAAGCGCTTTAAAATACTCATCGCTGTAAACTGTGTAGGTCTCTTCGGAATAGGCATTTCCCCAAACGACATTAGCCCAGGAAACAACAAAAAGATACCTACCTGGATGATCCTCAAGTCTGTTAGCGCCTTTCATGCAAAAAAAAAAAAAAAAAAAAAAAAAAAACATGAAAAAAAAAAAAAATTCACCCCGAAACAAACAACAACAACAACGACAAATTATATACCTCCACCCAAGCAAGATTAAAGATTAAGAAAGTATGCTTTACTTGCTGCTCCAACACAGAATCTTTGATTGTAACAGCTAACTTTTTGTTTTCAAATGAGTTTGTGTGTGTGGATGGATGGGCGTGTGTGGCATGTGTGTGTGTGTGTGTGTGTGTGTGGTCCCACTTTAATATAGCACCTGTAGTTAACAAAAAAAAAAAAAAAAAAAAAAAAGAAAAAGAAAAGATCCCACAGCCATGGATATTAGATGTTGAAGTATTTGGACTTGCCTCATTCTCAGTGACAAAGAGAATCTCACCGATGTTACAATGCTGTTAAAGTAGTTGCGCATAACGCCCGATTCCTTGTGACAAAAAGGACCCTAAAGATGCCACGTTACTATAGTATCCGATCTTCTGATGATACAGTACAGCTGTATTAATTGGACATATACCACCTGAATTTATGTGACAAATAGGGCCTTGCTGATGCTGCGGTACTTTTTTTGATAACTTGGTCATTGCTAGATTGTACTATTTGGACATTGGCTTAACACTGACAGAGGGACCTTATTACTGGTACTGTACTGTTGTATTATTGTTTGGACATAACACAGGACTGGCTTTGACAAAAAGGACCTGCTGATGCCACAGAACCGTTTACTTGTTCCGCCATTCAGCCTGATCCTCTGTGACAAGAAGGGGCCTGCTAATGTCACAGAACTGTAGTATTATACCGCCATTCACCCTGATTCTCTATGACAAAAAGAACCTAACTGGTGCTACAGAACTATTGTGTCTCCTATCGCAACTGCATTGCGATTTTTACGAATTTAAACATCGAAAGAGACAGAAGGTCGGAGAGAGATGGAGGGGAGGAGGAATGCAGTGAGGGTTGGGGGGATGGGGGCTGTTGACCGACATTGAACCTGATTCTCTGTGACATAGGGGCCTTACTGATGCTGCAGAGCTGTTGCATTATTCTAATACTGAACCTGATTCTCTGTGACAAAGAGAACCATACCCCCCTCACAGCCATCAAAGCCAGCATCAGAGGAAACGTGTGGTGTAGAGAAACCACCAGCTTCCAACACCTCGCTCTTCTCGCCTTTTCTCCCGCCCCTCCGCCTTCCCTCCCTTCTCATCTGTGGACACAACTGGGTGGCCGACAATACCCGTCATAGTCCTTGTATGGGAGGGGGTGATGGGGAGAGAGGGGGGCTGGCTACGTGTGTGTGTGTGTGTGTGTGTGTGTGTGTGTGTGTGTGTGTGTGTGTGTGTGTGCTTTGTCCCTCTGTGTGCGTGTGTGTTTGTGTGTGTATGTGTGTGTGTGTGTGTGTGTGTCCCTGTGTGTGCGTGCCAGGAGGCATAGGCCCCAAACAGCAGCCAGTGGAGCGGAAGAGCATTGCCATTCGGCGGCGGACCCACAAAGGCGCACCGCTGGGCGGACAGAGTTAAGTTCCCCTGCTCATTTATGCGTGGTCAGTTGAGGATGTAAGTGGCAATGGGAAGAGACGGGTGGCTCCAGGGTGGCTATTGTTGTGTGGGTGTGGTCTGTTTGGGGGGGGGGGGGGGGGGGGGGGGGGGGGGGGGGGGGGGGGGGGGGGGGGGACCAGATGGTCAGCGGGTTCAGCCTTTTGTTTGGCAGCCATTGGACCCCAAGATCCAGACATGGACAGCTGACATGATGTGTTTATCTATTTACTGGCTTCTTAACCCAGCTTCTCCCGGTCAATACCCCCCAACCCAACCCACATCCCCCTCAAACTGCATTCATCTCCCTCTCCACCTTCTGTCCCTTTCATTGTTAAAACCACAATGCACTCGCAACAGGGAAAACAACACAACACAAAAAGAACACACACACATACACACACACGCGCGCGCGCACACACACACACACACACACACACACACAGAGTTCGATGTCACCTATTGTCATCATCAATCAATTTATTTCTAGACATTCTGGTTTTCGCTTTGTACGTGATAAGTTTAATATGACGTTTGTCTACCAAATGACATATGCACAAACAAAAAAAATGCGCAATGATTCCGGAGGTCTCTTTAAAGTACCAGAAGAAAGCAGAAAGTGTTGAAAGCTTCCAGAAATTATCTCTTGAATGTTCGGAGCATTTTAAATGGTTATGATATATGATGATTATTCTTAGGTGAAGCGATTTGTGTTTCTTAAACATTTGATTTTATGATAACTGAGGGAATGAAGGACGATGAAGTGAGAGAGACTCGAAGTTTAAAGTGTTAACAGTGGACACATTCTTTTGTTTTGAGACTGTTGCGATGGTCATTAAGCATTTATTTCTGAATCTTCTACTGTGGTTAAAACCTTTGAACTTGTCACCAGAACCGACCCTTTCTCTGTCCGGATCGATCTGACGAAAGATCAGGAACACCTCTTACCAAAAAATTATCTCAGTCACTGAGGTGTCCACAAACGAGTTTGAGTTATCTCTGTCGACATACACACACACACACACACACACACACACGCACGCACGCACGCACGCACACACACACACACACACACACACACACACACATATATTCAGATCTGTTATCAGTCTGAATTAGATAAGTGCTTTCTTTACAGAGAATGGTTTATCTTTATCTGTTGAAAAAACTCGCATGATGGTATTTAGTGCTGGTGACCCTCCCAGAAGATTACCTAGTTTCTTTATCGACGAAGCTGAGCTACAATTCAAAGACATAACAAAATTCTTAGGTGTCTATTTTACATCGAAATTATCATGGAAGTTTCACATTGAAAACAGTCTGACAAAAGCTCAAAAAAGCTTAAATTGCTTAAAATTATAAGCAGACAAAATTGGGCTAAAGAAACAAAAAGCTTGACTCTTCTTGCAACATCTTTGGTTAGATCAAAGCTGACTTACGGCCAAGAAGTTTATTTTTCTGCTTCTAAATATCTTATGAAGAAATTACACAGTATTGACTCTAAAGCATATAAATTAGCTTTGGGATTCCTGTCCACACTCCGACTATTGCTACATATGGGGAAGTTGGTGTTCTCTACCTTTGAACGATTATCGAGAACTGTCTTCAGCTAAGTACATTATAAGAAGCAGTGCTGCTGAAAATGTCAACGTGATTGAAAACGTACTTAGATCAGATCTTCAATTTCCAAAAAGAGCAAGGGCCATAAAATCTTTGACAACAATAGCCACTTATACATCAGATATTCACAGTAGATTAGATCTGAAAACTAAAGATATAGGTAAGCGTTCGATTACGTCTCCAATTCCTCCATGGGAACTGAACAGAGCAGATTCTGACTTTTCCATGACGATCTAAAAAAGAGTGATAACCTTCATCTACTTGCTGCTTCTTTTCGCTCTCATGTTCATTCAAATTATTCTAACCATTTGAAGGCATATACCGATGGTTCTCTTATTGACACTAATGTGGCAGGTGCTGGGTTTGTAATACCTGGTCTAAAGAAAGAAAAAAAAAAACGTTCCATTTTGGTGCAGGTCATTCTATTTTCACCGCAGAACTGGTAGCCATTCTCATGGCTGTGCGATACATTGTTAATCTTCCTATGCTTGTATTTCCAATACTTTTTTGTGTTCACTCTACGTCTGTCTTATTCTCACTGAAATCCATGAAGTCTAGAGACAGATGTGACTTAGTAATTGAAATTATCATCTCACACATTTTCTTATTCAAAAGGGTTCCAGTGTAACATTTACTTGGGTTCCATCACATTGTGGTATTTATGGAAATGAATGGGCAGACAGAGTAGCTAGAGGAGGTGCAGGACAAAGAATTCGTTGTGAAAACATTTATATTCCTTTGTCTGTAAAGGAATGCTATGATCGTTTAGAAAAAGACACCAAAGCTCGAGTGGGTTATAATGTAAATCGGCACACCTCTTACAGCATGTCTTTGTTGAACGTTTTTCCAAGGGAAATTTCCAGTTTGTGTTTTTTAGACTTAAATATAATTCATTGAAATGTAAATATGTTGATACTGCAAAATGCATATGTGGGGAAAGACTTTAGACATTTCATGTACTATTTAACTGTCCCACTATGCGGCAGTACCTACCCAATTTTCAGTTACCAAATAATCCTACAATTGATGATTTTAAGACTCTGACTTCAAATCATTCATTTTTGGCTAATGTATCAAAATATTTACTCACAGTCCTATTGGTACATTAGTATGAGATTTCAGTATTTTTGAAGCAAACATAGTTTATGCTGTTCATGTTCACTGATTTAAGCTTTGTTTTCAATTATGTTTTTCATTTGTATAATGATATCAATGTCATCTTGATGTATATCATTTACAAATATCACAATCGTCTAAAAAACACGCCATGTGAAAAGATGTAAAACTAAACACACACACACACACACACACACACACACACATGAGATGTCCACTAAGTTTTATTTATCTCTGTTGTCACACTTACAAACTGAGGTGTCCACAAACAAGTTGATTTATCACTGTCGTCATAAACAAACAAACACACAAACTGAGGTGTCCACAAAAAAGTTGATTTATCACTGTCGTCATACACAAAACACACACTGAGGTGTCCACAAACAAAGTTGATTTATCACTGTCATCATACACAAACACACACACACACTGAGGTGTCCACAAACAGCTTGATTTATCACTGTCGTCATACACAAACACACATACTGAGTGTCCACAAACAACTTGATTTATCACTGTCGTCACACACACACACTGAGGTGTCCACAAACAAGAGTCTGATTTATGTCGTCATACACATGCGCGCGCGTGCACACACACACACACACACACACACACATACACACTGTGTCCACAAACAAGAGTTTGATTTATCTCTATTGTCATATACACACGCACACACACACCATCACACACACACTGAGGTGTCAACAAATGAGTTTCATTTATCTGTCATCATACATTTGTGTGTGTGTGTCAACAAATGAGTTTCATTTATCTGTCATCATACATTTGTGTGCGCGTGCTGTACACACACACACACACACACACATACACACTGAGGTGCCCACAAAAAAGAATTTGATTTACCTCTGTCATCATACACACGCGCGCACACACTCACACACTGAGAAAGAGAGAGAGAGAGAGATGATCATTCAACTATTGATGCGTGAAGTGGAGAGTGAAGTTCACTGAACAGTCCGCATCTTTCGGTTTACCTCCCTTGTATGTGACTTGCGTGCCCTCACCCTTTTACCTAACCTTACATCTCCCCATCTCATGTAAATTTTTGTCTTGTAAACAAAGCGCTAATCATGCCCCATGGGAAGCTTGCCTTCTGTGTGTGTGTGTGTGTGTGTGTGTGTGTGTGTGTGTGTGCATGTGTACGTGTGTGTGTGTGTGTGTGTGTGTGTGTGTCTCGTGAGTGCTGTGTGTGTGTTCGTGAGTGCTGACCTGTTCTCAACACAACCTTTTTGCCTGATAAATAATGCATGCAGGCCTTACGGCCAATTAAGGCTTTTGCTTGGTAAATTTAATTTCTACACAAATACATTACAAGTAGGTGTTTCGGAATCAATTAACACTGATGTCTGAAAATTGGAAAACTTTCATGCTCGATTAGTTTGAGACTGACCCAACTTGGTCGCAAAGATCAAGCATGTTCAATTCCTGCGTAATCCGTGCTGCAGGTTACCATCCTGTTGGCTGAAATTTCACACTGTGTAAACTCCACTAAAACGGACTGCATTTATACATTGTAGAAGATGCGTTCATTTGTTTATCTTGATACTAGAGTATCCATTGTATTCGATTTAACCAGTCTAAGTTTTTCAGTGAGCCACTGGAGCCCGAGAATAAGAAATAGGCATCTGACATTACACAGTTACCTATATATTTCTTCATGTGTTCATCTACATACTAGTGAACCATTCCATTTTACCCTTTTTTTCACTTACTGCTTCTTGATGACATATTTTCTAAAAACATTTTTGCACTTTACTAATTTGTTAATGCATCTTAATGACATAGTTTCTAAAAACGTATTTGTTGATGATTTACCCATTTTTCCAATGTGATCCTGTACTTCATCACCATATGTGAGATGTCCGAAGTTCAAAAAGACACAGGATGGACAGCCCAGAGTCGTGTTTGTGGGCTGTCACAGATTGGCCGTTGTTCCCTTAGGGACAAAGTGCCGTTGTTCCCTTAGGGACAAAGTCCTAAATAAATGGAAGTATCATATGATGTATACACATTCAAATGATTCCTACGTAAACACATTCACTGGCAGGGACAGTGCCCTCCTACTGCACTTCAGACAGACACTTTTGGTTTTCATGTCATTTTATTGGAATGCCCCAAATCACCTTACTTCCAGAATTCATGCACATGGTTCAACTGTAGTCTTAAAGGCGTGCGGAATTATCGCAGCACAGTGGTACCTCTCGATGCTGACCACAACAAATGGGATCCTTGAAGGGAGGGAGCTTTGAATGGAGAATACATCTTGTACAAAGACAAAAACTTTCCAGTGAAAACATAGCATAACATAGATTTAAGGGATAGAGTGTCTTAAGTGGGAGGTGTCACTGTCTAACAGTGATCAAATACCAGAACAAAAAGATAAATGAACATGTGACATATGGATACAACAACGAATGTTTCTGTCAGTATTTGTCAAATGAACCGGCAAATTGAAGAATACTGATCTCTCTTGCACACCTGACCGGGACATGGAAGAGACACATACAAGACACTGCAAGTGCCATTGAACACAGGATGGTCACATGTCAGAAAAATCTGACAGCCCAACAGGTGGCCTAGCTGGCTCTGTGGATAAAGTATAATTCTCTTAATCCAAAGACTCTGGGTTCCACCCCTGCTTGAGGCAACAAGGCTGGCAGAGAAGTTCTCTCTGGAGTCAATGTACATGCTGATTCCATTCCCCTTTCAGCCCTTTCGGCATGCCTCTGGGTAACACTTTAAACTGAGATCTCATATGTGAACGCTTGCATCAATAAAAGCAAGCAACAAAACTGGTAGACATGTTAAATCTCATTCCTAGAAGAATAGGCCGTTTATGGATGGGTGGGATGAACGGTAAAAAAAAAAAAAAGCATGCAAACTGGTGCTGTGATTAAACATTTCTGAAGACAGAATGTGGATACCTTAATGGTGACAATAAAAATGGTCACACGCAAAACTCACCAACAGTGAACTTCTCACCCATCTAGCTGAGGAATGACTAACAAGAAAACTAGGAGGCTGGGAAACCCTGGACCAACAATTCAGCTTACAGATCTGTCTGTCTCACTGCAAGTCATGTCAACTTTAGAATGAGGTGTAAAGAAAGAAACTGTAGGATGCTGCATACTGTGGGGTACAGAATCACTTGTGATCATACACCTAACTGGTTGTAATAATTCATCTGATTGGTAGTAATAACTTATCTGATTGCAAGTGGTAACTTGACAACAATACACACAGACAAATTTCGTATCATGCAGAGTATTATGGACATGCATCTCATGGTGACCAAAAAAAAAATTTGAAGGTCCTCTTTTATTTTACAGGAATGTCCACTTCATCTTCCCTTCAGGTCTCATACAAATGATTCCCATTAGCAAGAACAGAGACAAAGACTAGTTTGCCATCAGGCAATGCTTTTGCGGATATATGACAAATGTCTGGATCTGTTTCTTTATTTTCATTTCCATTTGCAGCATGTGGCACAAGTGAAGAAGTGACCCACGTGTTTCTGAACTGTTTTGATGGAACAGCAAGATGAAATCTTTTCTTCTTAAACCAGTATTCACATGTTGCAATGTCATTGCACACAGGAACCATCCAGCAGTGAACAGCAGAAATGCCCCTGTAAGTTACAAAGTGCACAAAGTTTATCTTCAATAATTTTCCAATCAATCTGTGAAGGCATAGAATATCACCACATTTTCACATCATCTCACCTCATGCAAAACACCTGACTAATTCAATACATGCAGAGCAGTCGATTCCAACACACATTTAACAGAATTAACTGATTCGATTTCCAAAGACATCCAACCTTTTCATTTACAACCATTCTTTGCTGTATTTCCTGTTTAGTTTTACCATTCCAATCAATTATTTCATTGCAATGGTGACCCTTCAGTAATGGAATATCACACAACAATAGCAAAAGAAAAAACCCATGTTGTCTGTTCTTGTTGCATGCTGACTTGTCCCCAGAGGCACTATCCTGAGCCCAGTTTGCTGAGAAGAATCTCGTTCTTTCGACACTCCTCCTTGAAGTCTTTGACCGTTTTGAAGTAGAGGCGCTGCTTCTCCACCAGGTCCAGGTACTGGTCGCTCAGCTGGTCCCTCCTCATCTTCTCCTCCTGGCGTTTCCTCTCCACCTGCCAGCAGGGCAAAGGTCAGTGATGGCAAGGATCAGTTTCTCAAATACACCCATTAGATGACCGCCATGCCTGGACTTTTTTTTACAGGCTAGAAAGGGTCAAGAACAGAGTCTGGAATTCAATTTCAAGTAAAAAAGAAAAAAGGTGTGGGAAATTAAGAATATGAACTGATTCAGCTCTAAGTAAAAAGAATGATATAAAAAGTACAGCAAATGTGAAAAAACAATGTGGCTGGAAATATGACAGCTGCATGGTGCTGGACAAAGCGTATGTAACACAAGAAAAGGAAAAAAAAAAAAAAAAAAAAATTCACATAAAGGGAAGCAACTATTGTAATTGTGTCCCATCCTGCAAGTAATTTTTTTTCTTTATTCACTGGAAAACATTTTTCCTGCAGTAGTCTTTTGTACGTTTTCCAGGAAAGAGACTTCAGAACTGAATCCCTGCAGACCCTACACACAAGAACTGAAGCCATTCAGAAATGACAACTGAAGCTGGTCAGTAATGATGCCAGTGTTTCAGAGAGATAATTTCACAGAGCAATAAGATCTTAACATCAAGAAACACAAGCTAGTACTGTTTCTATTTGAAATGTCCCGAAAACACGTCCTATGTAAAGTCATCCAAACATACATATATACACACCTACATATATGCAGATTTCTACATCAAATTTTTTCCACTTATTATACCATTTGCAACTTCTATTTCACTAAAGTTTGTATTTCTGTGATAGAAGCAAACAGAAATTGTTTTCTTAATTTTTGAAATACCTAACATACAATAATATTACAAGTTCACATGCATGTTTAGATATATACACTTACTCACATTTGTTATTAAATCACTCTTTTTCACACATGAACACACACACACACACACACAGATTAGAGGAAAGGAGATCACCTTTGCTCTGTTCTGTTTGATGCCCTCCACTATCTGTTCAAACTGTTTCAGGAACTGGTCTTTGTTGGCTTGTGATGACATTGCTCTGAGGGGAGAAAGACATATTGCGCATCAACAAAACAATATCACCTATGATGCAAATACATAGCCTACACAGTAACAACTCTGATAGAAAAAAAAAAAGTTTTAATTATTGAAACCATAACTGGGTGGAAAATTCATACTATTACATTCACAAAATGAACACACATGGCATGGGCTGAGAGATGTTGTGGATAGGTGAGCAAGTATGTAAGTGTATAAATAAGTGATGTGGATCCAATCTTCTCCATGCATGCAATTTATTCACTTGAAGGGGGCATAGACAGTAGCAGGTCTGCTTGTTGTAGACCAGACAGTTCAGAAACATCTTCTTTCCCAGTTCACTAGAAAGAGTACAGATCTGAACCAAGCTGTTTTGGTATGAAAATTCAATGTGCTAACCACCTCTCTATCACACTGACCAAACAAAACAACATTTGTGTCTCCCAGATTTCTGCCTTTTTTTTTTCTTTTTTTTTTTCCCTGTCTCATCTTCTGTGTGCCAGCTCAGTGGTGCTGCGCCCACACCGCTCTTTCTGATCGCCATCCACAACCACAGCCTGGCCTGTCAAGCCACAGCCCTGACACTGGCAATCCAGTTTTCTGCTTTTTTCCCTGCTTACATTAAGTATTTGGATAATATTTCACTGTTCTGATTGTTCCACAGATGGAAAAAAAAAAAGAAGACCTAACTTACTGCTTAAAGTTGTCATGGATGGAATTCAGCAAGTTCACCTGTTAACGAGAAGAAAAGAATTATTATTATCTTCAAAATATTAATCCATTTCAAATAAATACAATTATGATTTCCACAAATAAACATAGCAGTAAAAACGTGTATGTATTTAGGTAAGAAACAAAAGGGAGAGAGACAGACAATGTGTAAGTGTGTCTTAATCAATGAACAAACTGTGCAAGAGTGCATGCTTGTGTGTGTGCATGTGTGAAACTGTATGCATGTGTGTTTCTCAAATGCGTGTACTGACCAAGTATGCAAGATCTTTGATACCCAATCATATATATACATTCGTGTACTTTTCTAAAACACTGATGTATAACAAATCTGCTTGAGCATTACTGCATCGTATGCAAACGTTTATCTCTAAGGGACTGAACTTGTTCGTACCTACATGTAGACAGAAAATACAACACTGATTTTATTGTGGTTGTTCTGCTTTGTATCTGCCTAGTGTGTTGTACAGAACGTAGAACTGTTCGTTTAAAACAAAGGTCAACATTATCACCCTGCCGAGAAACAGCATGGTGCTGTACAGCAAGCTACACAGTCTATCCAATTGTATAAACAAAGGTCATCATTACCCTTACAGAAATGCTGCTGATGTACTGACTTTACACACTGTCAATCTTTTTGTGCACCTGTAAGCCCAAATTGTTTCATTAAATCAAAACAAAAAAAACAAACAAACAAAAAAAAGGTTATTGTTACCTCCTTGTTGAGGTACAGCTTAGTGTCATCCAGTGTGTTGTACAGAGTGTAGAACTGCTTGGTCTCTCGGTGTGTCGAGGACACCTGGTTGTACAGCTCAACAAAACGGCGCTGGTACTGACTCAGCTCTGCTCGTGACGGCACTTCGTCAATCTTCCTTTGCAAGGCGGCAATCTCACGATTCTTTCTTGCCTGTCGTTAGGATTAAACACCAAGTCAACACTGCAGCAATAACATGCTTTCACCTTCACTTCTACCAGACATCAGTTCAACAGTACAGTGATATCTCTGTTCTTCCATGCCTGTCATTTATACTAAAGATTAGTTTTATGTTGATGTTGATCTCTGTCACCTTTTAATTCACTCAATAGATGATACTATCAGAAAACATTATAACAGCTTTTCAATGAGCACAAAGAACAGTTTAAATGTAAACAGCATAATGCACATATAATTATATTCTTGACTAATATTTTATCCATATATTTTGTTCATATACCATTATCATCATACTATATATCTCAAGTCTGTTTACTCATGCATTCAGGTGACATAAACTCCACACTCACAACATGATGATCTCTTTTCCTCAAAATTGTTCTTGTTCTGCTAAAAAAAAAAAAATGTCAATGCTGGAAAGAAGACAAAGAAGACAAACCAGAAAAAAATGACAGACACTTGAATTCTTTAACAAGACAAAAAAAAAAAAAAAAAAAAAAACCATCTTATTCATGGGAACAGCTAATCACTCATTTCAAAGAAAACTGCAGCATGAAGACCATGTTATCTTCTCATTTCCTACCCACCACTGTATGTATAAATTCTGAAAGGTCCATGATTATTCATCATTCAATGGTCCAACAAAAAATACTTCAATTATTCTAAAAGACAGAACAACATACCAACAGAAGTCGAATTTTATGCAGTTTCTCCTTGTCTGCTTCATATTGCCGACCAATCAAATCGGCTCTCTCCTGTAGACAGAACAAACCTTTTCTTTTTCAGTATGAATTTGAGGATTTTTCGGTACTGAATTTCTCTTTCACAGTCACATACACACATGCAAAAAAATCACAAAAAAAGAATATTCACTCATGCACATGTGTGCACAAAAAAGCACCAGCACACTAATACAAGAACACACACAAACACACACACACACACACACACACACACACACACACACACACACACACACACACACACACACACACACACACACACACACACACACATGCAAACACGTACACATACGCACGCATACACACACACACACAGAGAGGTAAACTGACCTTATCTTCACTGTCCAATTGCCCTGTCTCCCTCTGAAGATCTTCAATGTTGCCTTTGAGTCGAGCCATTTCATCCTGAAACCACCATCACCACAGAGAACAACATCAAACCACGCAGGAAATCATTACCACCTTGAATATATTACGGCGTTGTAGTGCATGCGAGTGATATCCTCTGTGGACGGTCTTGTAATATATCAGCATATTATAAGCTTATAGTCTTCTTCTTCTTCTCCTGCCAGTGACTGCATTCATCATGCTGATAATTCTGTCACTCTAAGGAGGATCTGGAGCACAAATATAATGAAAGAAAAAACAAGGAAACTGCAGTCTGATTCTGGACGTTCTAGACACAAAAATGTCATGACTCTGGCTTCAGTCACCTCCTGGGGCAGGCCACTGCAGTCTCAGTTCTCAGCATGAATGAGAATTGCTTATACTATCTTCTGCAGGGGCAACAGTGAGAGCTGCTGCGTCCTTATCATTTGCACAGTGGGTGGAGGCTTGAGCTTGCCCTTGATGTCATCCATGGAAATGATGTAGTGTATGATGTGTATACAGTAAGTTGTCTTCCTGCAGTCTTTGAAAAGATGCTGATTTCAGATCTCTGATCATAGTACAGATGTGAAGGTTCTGCACCACTGCATGACAAAATGTGCTGCTTGATGCTTGACTGCTTTGATGAGATCAATATGCTCCTGGGTGCACAGGTCCTGGACAGTAAAACTAAACAATGAGGCAAGCACTGGACTGGTAGGCCATCTTCTCAATCTTTCTGGATCAATAATGTTTCTCATTAAGGAGCCCATCTTGTTGGTTTTTGTGCACAAGCTCATGATTTTCTTCGCTCCAGTTAATGCCTGGCACAATTTTTTTTTGTAATCTGTCATGTTGTTGTAGCAGCACCACAGGGAATAACATGAAACCAAGGAGAAAAACAACACCTGCTTTAGACCTGTCATTATCTTATTGTTTGTTTCCATGCATCTCTTCCAGACCACATCTGAACAGCTGGAAGGAGTGGTATGGAGTGGGTTAGGATGCTATTGTAATATGATGAAAATGATCTTTTTTTTTTTCTCTTCTTGGTCTTCCAGGATGTTTTCTTTTTATGAAGAAGAGAAACTAAAACACAACCACACAGGGAAGATTACCTCCCCCTTCCTGCTTCATTTAGTTTAATGCTTTTCTTTAGCAAGCACAAACCAAGGCACAAATTGAGATTGGAGTTGAAAGGCAATTACGAATATGAAATGCAGGACACATTTTTTTCAACTGCTTGAAAAGAACAGAATATCATCAAGAATGACAACTGATAATACCTGTGATTCAGAGAATAGACCATCTTTATTTATCTGAAGATAACTTCATCTCAATAAGGAGATGATATCCACACTACCTTGATTTACATCTGTTTCAAGATACAATCTCAGACCCCCAATCTATTTTTATTTAAGAACAAAACCTACAATCTATCACCACATTTTGTTGAATCCAGCTATGCTGACTTTATTATACATACAATGTTGAGGTTTTTGATTATTTCCAAGCACATTTCCTCACAGGATTCTATTGTGACAATTGTTTTTGTTGCAAATGCAAATTTGTCTGATGCCAGCACAGAAAAGATCATAAAGTTAAAAGAAAAATGACTAAGTAACATCTGTTTCTGATCAATGTCCTGTCCAATTTCTCCTGTACCTATCTCTCTTCTCTCTCTAGTTATTAATACTGGTACATACTTGTCTCCTTTAATATTTGGTGATTAAAAAACAAAACAAAACAATACAACCCAACTAATTTACAAACCATGTCTGGTATGTGTAAGATGTCAACATGCCGTCCCTTCTTTCACTCACAGACAGGTGAAACGAGCCTACCTTACAATGGGCTTTGAATTCCTGCTCTTGTTTCTTCAGATTCTCATTCAGGGCCACCAAGGAGCGAAGAGTCGACAGGATGCTGAAAAAGAAATGTTGTTTTTCTGTCATTCTACAAATGAAAGGTTAGTCTCATCGTAATCAGCCTACTCTTTCTTCTTTTAAATCTGAGCTCAAAACTTATCTCTTCAAAAAGCGTATTCTCTTCTGTAGATGACTAGGTCTCTCCTAAATTCCTCCACAACTAGTCCGGTGAGGCAGTTTATGCATGTAGGTGCGTTTGCCATTGTGTATTTTCTTTTTGCTGTGTGCATGAATATTGTATGAATAAGTACAAATGGTGGATGTAAGCGCATTGAGTTGTATAACAAGAAATGCGCTATATAAGTATTATACATTATTATTATTATTGTTATTATTATTATCTGCATAATTTCAAAGAAATACTAATTGAAAGGAAACTAACTGGTTACAGCTGCTCAGACAGATATGATTATCATTCAAGCTTGATCTTAAAGGAGAGTGAACTATCTTCCATTTAATTTTCAAGTGTTCCTGAACACAACATTTTCATTCTACAACTATGGAACAAGACTTTTTTTCTTTTAAAACAATCTGTTTGAAATGACATGTTTCAATTCCTGTCTGTGTGGTCACTTTCAGGATCTTAAAGCTATTTATCTTATGTATCTTGTATGTTTACTACATGTTTATTGTAACTCTTGTTTATTGTATTGTTTAATCTTACAGGTTTAGTATTCTTTTAAAATACAATGCTAACGTTGTAATGTTGTCAAAGATCTTGGGATATATGTAGGCAGCTTGAGGGTGGAGTGCAAGGTCATTTTGTTTCAGAGAATTGTTCATCGATTATTTCATTTCATGAACTGTCCCCTGTTGCGTGCATTGTAACTGTTGAACCTAGTCATAACTTCCTGTTTTTGAGATGATAATGTGGTTTTGACTTTGACTTGACTTTTGTTTGGTCAGGCAAGAATGAGAAAAATGAATATTACACATGTAAAAGTGTGGGTTCTTTTGCTAATGTTTTACAGATGTTAAGACGTACATGTTTCATGCATGGTATGACTTGACTTTGCATATGTTTTCTCTGTTCTACTGGGTGCATGCTGTTCATCACTATTTACCTTTGATTCTCTTCAGTTTCCATGGCAGTCAACTTCTCCATCTCTTCATCAATGGCAGCACTGTGCTGTTGTACCTGATAATGGTCATCCAACAGATTAACAATTCACCATGCTTACATCATACATCACTGAAAGAGTGAACACATCATCTTGTTATGAATATAACAATATATGTTAACAATAATATGTGGAGTCTGCAACAGCAGCTGCAGTCATTTTCATGTGAAGACAAAAACAGCTGATTTGAAAGTATTTCAATGTAAGAATGGGCAGTGACCATACCATCTGCTATTTCAGTAGCAGCAGCAGAGATGCATCTGTAATAATAGTAATAGGAAGATGAAGAAGGAGAAGGAGGTGGAGAGGAGGAGGAAGATGAGGAGGGGGAGGAAGAGGAGGAGTAGCAGCATTAACAGTTATAATGATGATATTAAACTCCTTTGTTTTGCCTTGATGTCTCATCCGTTTATGGTTACAGTTTTGTGTTGGTAATGAGTTTGTTTTTTTCCTGTAAAACGTCATGAGGTCACAGGCCATGACAATCAGGGCTGTCATGAAATCTCACAGTGCAAAGTCTTCAACACTACTCATTCATTCATTCACTCATCAGCTGATTCCTCCATTCTTTCCTTCCACACTGACCTCTTTTAGCTTCTCCTGCGTCTCCACGTAAGTCTTGTGCAGCTCCTGGTGCTTTTCCTCCACCTGTTGGAAACAGAAACAGAACATACTGAACTCAGTGCAACCTTTAACCCTTCATCTAATTTCTGACTGAAAATTCAACTGAAAGAAAGAACTCCATCCAGCGTGCCGCAGACTGAATATCTGGCTATTGACTTTTTTTTTTTTTTTTTTTTGCAATTTCAAACTAGACCACTACTGGAAAATCACCTGATGCAGATCATGTGTGGGAAGTTCAGCCTTCCATCTGCCTATAGATGCTGGGTAAGTATGTGTTACATTACCAGTATTTACTGTCTGTGTTGCTGGTAGATGCTGGGTAAGTATGTGTTACATCACCAGTATTTACTGTCTGTGTTGCTGGTAGATGCTGGGTAAGTATGTGTTACATCACCAGTGTTTTCTGTCTGTGTTGCTGGTAGATGCTGGGTAAGTATGTGTTACATCACCAGTATTTACTGTCTGTGTTGCTGGTAGATGCTGGGTAAGTATGTGTTACATCACCAGTCTTTACTGTCTGTGTTGCTGATAGATGCTGGGTAAGTATATGTATTATCACCAGTGTTTTCTGTCTGTGTTGCTGGTAGATGCTGGGTAAGTATGCGTAATATCACCAGTCTTTACTGTCTGTGTTGCTGGTAGATGCTGGGTAAGTACGTGTGTAACATCACCAGTCTTTACTGTCTGTGTTGCTGGTAGATGCTGGGTAAGTATGTGTATTATCACCAGTGTTTTCTGTCTGTGTTGCTGGTAGATGCTGGGTAAGTATGTGTATTATCACCAGTGTTTTCTGTCTGTGTTGCTGGTAGATGCTGGGTAAGTATGCGTAATATCACCAGTCTTTACTGTCTGTGTTGCTGGTAGATGCTGGGTAAGTATGTGTATTATCACCAGTGTTTTCTGTCTGTGTTGCTGGTAGATGCTGGGTAAGTATGTGTATTATCACCAGTGTTTTCTGTCTGTGTTGCTGGTAGATGCTGGGTAAGTATGCGTAATATCACCAGTCTTTACTGTCTGTGTTGCTGGTAGATGCTGGATAAGTATGCGTAATATCACCAGTCCTTACTGTCTGTGTTGCTGGTAGATGCTGGGTAAGTATATGTATTATCACCAGTGTTTTCTGTCTGTGTTGCTGGTAGATGCTGGGTAAGTATGTGTATATTATCACCAGTGTTTTCTGTCTGTGTTGCTGGTAGATGCTGGGTAAGTATGTGTAACATCACCAGTATTTACTGTCTGTGTTGCTGGTAGATGCTGGGTAAGTATGTGTAACATCACCAGTATTTACTGTCTGTGTTGCTGGTAGATGCTGGGTAAGTACGTGTAACATCACCAGTATTTACTGTCTGTGTTGCTGGTAGATGCTGGTTAAGTATGCATAATATCACCACTCTTCACTGTCTGCGGTGCTGAAGACAAGACTGCCAGCCAATGTCAGTTGCTAACACATTGTATCATTATCAGGGGGTCTCTTTCACTAGATGAAGAACTAGTAAGTTCTGTCAGTTTGTAATAAAAACTTTCAAAATCATGTGGCACAGGGGAATGCACTCTTATGTAATCATGCTGGATATGAAGGGGATAAAACTCTTGTCCTGTAAGTGTGTGTTCACAGTTGCTCACATGTGTACCTATGCACACACACTTACATAGAGACCTACACACACATGCATTAATAATCATCTGTATGTGTGGACAGGAAAAAAAATGCCTTGTATTTATTATTCTATTTCTATTGTTTTAGTCTAAGGAGAACGGGAGAAAAGACTGTTGCCTTTCTCTTCAAAATGTGCCTTTAAACAATGTGTCAATGAAATAAGTGCAAAAAGTGTACTGAGATGGACTGGGTGAATGGTGTGAAGAAACATATATGACAATATTCATTATACATAATACATCAAATGATAATAAACATACTCAAAAAAATCTACAGTATATTAAATTTGCTGTAAATTCACAATAAAACAATATCACAATCTTATTTTCTCTTCTCTCTGAGCTTTGGAAACAATAACTTCAG
This sequence comes from Conus betulinus, assembly GCA_016801955.1. Classification (NCBI taxonomy): domain Eukaryota; kingdom Metazoa; phylum Mollusca; class Gastropoda; order Neogastropoda; family Conidae; genus Conus; species Conus betulinus. The sequence goes on along the minus strand of JADBJO010000097.1, from coordinate 587,337 downwards.
AGAATGATGTCTGTGTTTTCTGAGCCTCCTTCTCTTTGAAATCAATAATGCTGTTTGGCTGTATCAGATTTCAAACAGCAGTGGTCAGAACCCGACTAAAGACGCACATGATCGACCTTACCTCTGTCAGTTTTGCTCTGGCATCTTTGATCTGTTTGTTGAGCGATGTAGTCATCCGCTTGTGTTGCTGAGCTCCGCCAACTCTTTCACTCTTCTCTATCTGCTCAATCTCTGCTTGCTGTCACAAGACGATGCACAAAACCAGCAAGACATGTCAGTTCAAACACTCTCTCCTCTCCATCTGCTCCATAACTCTGCTTGCAGTTACTATACGATACATAACAATCCACAATACATAACAATTCAGTACACAAGAAGTACTGTAACTTACGCTACTAATTAAAGAGATCACACACTGTATGTCAGTTATGATGCCACTCAGGTAAACAGAAAGGAAGAAGAAAGATTTCTATACTTCTTTTACTGTTGAATATCCTATTTTTTTTTTGTTTATTTTGTTTGTTTTGTTTAATCTTGTGTATAACTGGTTTCTGAATGACTTGCAATCATCCATGGACATAATCAAAATACCTGTGCATACATATACACGATTAAACATGAACACACACACACAGAACAAAGCTAATGCAAGCACAAAAGAAGACTTGCTGAAAGGAGACACACAGGAGACACACATACAGAAACAGAAGACAGAAAACAATTTTCTGACAATATGTAATCTTGCAATGAATTTCATCTTTTACAAGTATCTAATAAAAAAAAAAAAAGAGACAAAAATACAGGACAAGCCATGATTTCCTACCAATGTATTACTTCAACTGAATTCACCATATTCTCTGAAAATAAATGAGTACACAACCAAATACCTGAAGGTACTTTCGTAATAACCATTCCTTTTGTGATCTGTTTTATCTTCAGCTGGCATTTCAAACAACCAATTCTAATAAAAATTAATTTCAAAACAAAACAAGTAGTTACCCATACTAAAAAAATGGTATGGATTTCATGTTATCAAAACACAGATACATACTTATTCTGATCTTCAAGCACCAGGAAACCTTAAAACTAAATCACTATCAATTCCTTTTTTTTTTTTTTTTTTGCAAGTCACATTTTGAACATGTTCATGACTAGGAGATGAACATAAACACAGAACACTGCATGCTTCAGTATGAAACTCAAGGAAAACAGCCGAAAACAAAAAAGACACTTGAGACAGAGCACCCAGGGCAACGAGACAGCAGATACACAGCACTCGGCTCCAGCACTCACTTTCTCGGCATACTCAGAGGCAATTTGCTGAATCTCTTGAGACTGCATACCCACAATGGACCCGACGGCAGTGGGAGTCAGCTTGCCCTAAGGGAGGGTAGTCAGGCATGGCATACAGTGACACGAATCATGCAGGGAGACAAGTAGGCAGCAAATCCACACCAACATCAATGCAGACACAGAAATCACTGGCACAGTCAAGCAGGTGAGCGTACGCACTGTGTGCAACCAAATATCAGACCCGCCTTACACACATGGCAATACATCATGTTCACTGTTTTCTGTAAACAGTTCATCCACAATCGCAATCACCTCCTCACTAACCAGCTGTCAGTTCCTAAGTAAGTATACTGAAGCTCTGGGTATTTGATTTCCTGTGGTATGTGTTTTGAGCTCTTTTTAGTTATTTTTTGTGATTCAAATTCAAATAAATCCACCATACAGATCTACTACAATGCCTAAATTCAACTGAACGCTACCAAACATGAATCAGCAGCAGTGCAGTGTTTACTCTGGTGGGTTGTCTCAACACAAGTCTGATATTATAGCTGCCTATGGCCTGCTGTTGCAGACACTGCTGCAAAATTATTTTGGATGTAGCTGAAAATAGCAGCAAGGGGGATGATGCCCTCAGATAGTGCACAAGAAGACAAAGGGGGGAAAAAATTACAAACATGGAACCCAGACTGTTTCTCCATTGAAAAGAATTTATATAAGAAATAAAAGTATAATTTTTTGCATATCTGTTCTCCATACTTCCTCTACACTTAACAAGGTCTCCCAACCTCTGTTCTTCTGTCTCTTTTTCTTTCTTTTCTTTTTAAATAAAAAATCAAGACCAGATAGCTACTTAAAGGGGAAAAAAAAATCAACAACTGCCAAAGGATGTCAACAGCCTTTTCTATGGTGGATACACACAGCAGTACATCAGGGTTCAAGTTTGCCCATAATCACTGTATTTTACGGGTTCAGATGGCAAAACACCAACAAAAAAATATCTGCCACCAGTACTGCATACCGATTTGCTTTCAGTTTGACTGGATTTGGGTGGTTGAAAATAGAACTGTGGTGTGCATAGCACTTGACTTTTAGCAATTGCTAAGACCAGGCTACCATGTTGTTAGACTCATTTGCCTTTGTCACCCTTGCTGTGCTGACTTCAAAATTTGCTATTGTTATAACTGATACATTATGACAGTATTCTTACCAAAAGTAAAGCCCATATTCCAAATCAGAGATTGAAGACAGATGCACAGAAACACAGACAAAGAGAGACAACACAGAGACAGGAGGAGAGAGAGAGAGACAGATAGAGACAGACAGACAGAGACACAGAGAGAGACAGAAAATTGGTCTCAAGTTTAGATATGTTGCCCCAAGTGAAAAGTCTCAAATTTCACCCTTTTTCACGTTCAATACAACACCAACTAACAAAATATCTGAATAGATAGATAGATACAGATAAAGATATATAGATATATCTATGTATAGCTTCATAATGATTCAGGATTCCTAGAGTCTGGGGCACCGCTCCACCAAGGTAATAGTCCGGAGAGATAACGCTTGCAGCCACAAGCATATACAGAAATACACTCATAACTCCTGACATTCCTGCATTTCAAACATTTATTTGCAAATTTTTGTCCCCCTGGGACTTCTTCAGGCAGCAAGCTCTTCTGTATACTTACGAAGCGTTGCTGCTTCAACCTCCCACCTTCAACAGCGATGTTTAAGGCGGGAGGTTGAAGCAGCAAAGCTTCATAAGTATACAGAAAAGCTTGCTGCCTGAAGAAGTCCCAGGGGGACGAAAATTTGCAAATAAATGTTTGAAATGCAGGAATGTCAGGAGCTATGAGTGTATTTCTGTGTATCTATCTATATCTATCCAAATTTATACATATCTATCTATATCTATCTATCTATATTTCTCTCTCTCCATATATATACACACGCACACATACATACATATGTTGAACAATTTCGTAGTGGAGGAAAACAAGTGCAAGGTAACAATTTCTCCATCATTATATTAACGACTTGACAAAGATTCTAAAAAGAAAAAACGGGGTGAGAGTGGGAGGGGGGGGGGGGGGGGGGGGGGGGGGGGTGGGGGACAAACAAGGGAAGAAGGAAAAAGTATGAAAAATCAGGGAAATATATATCATGAATATATTATACCTATAATCATATGAAGAAAATTATTATGAATATATTATGATTATCAATATAAAATCTTTCACTAGCAGTTCTGTCTGTCTGTCTGTCTGTCTGTCTGACTGTCTGTCTGTCTGTCTGTCTGTCTGTCTATCCAATGCTTTAAGCATCAGTATGGCTTAAGTATGGTTTTCTGTCCCTTCAGCACCATTATAAGTTTAGAATGCTGTTGTTGTAACCGAGTTGATCATGCTGTCAACATCAACATGGCTTCAATATACCGGACACAAAACAAGATCACCATGTCATTAGCATCACCATGGCAGTAGTAAGATGCACATATAACCTGAGTTTTTTTTTTGGCTGTCAGCATCAATATAGCTTTAGTACTCTGCAGTATAACTTGAGCTTAATGCCTTCGCATGAACATGGTCTTAGTGTGCTGCACAAATAACCTGAGTTTACCATGTCATTACTATTAATACGGTTTGATATGTTGCAAATATAACCCTAGTTTACCATGTCATTAGCATTAACATACTATAGCATGCTGCACATATAACCTGAGTTTACCACGTCATTAGCATTAACACACTTAAGCATGCTGCACATATAACCCGAGTTTACCACGTCATTAGCATTAACACACTTTAACAAGCTGCACATACAACCTGAGTTTACCAAGCTGTTAGTATTAATACGACTTAGAATGCTGCAAATATATCAAGAATTTCCCCAAGTCATTCACATTAACCTGGATTTAGCATAGCTTTTGTAAACTGCATAACAGCCAGCAAAACAAGCACTAACAAAAAAATCGTCAATAAAATTACACCTCTATATAATTGGGATTTCTTCGAGCAATTTATGCTGGATTCACACATTTGTCATGTCACACACATATGTCAGTCATGCAATTGCATAGCCTGACCAACTTATATCATGAGACAAAGTTATTTCATTTAAAAACTTTCACATCTTAGAGTCATAAATATTCGCTTTGGTCAAAAATTTTCAAAACTACAAACAGTAATCTATGTTAAGACATACATTACTACATTTTTTAAACTTCCATCAGTACATTATGCATGAATGAAATACACAGACACCTACAGAGACAAAACTGAAATCAAACCAGAAAGAAAAAATGCACGCGTGAGCCAACAAAGAATCTGAATTACGAAAGCAACCAACTAAAAAAAACACCACATTCTTTTAAAGAAGGGTTTGCCATCGATGGTAACTTAAAACATCGATCTTCACTTCATGCTCTGTGTTCTACACCAAGGATGGAGGGTCAGACCAAACTGATGGCTTTATCCAACAAGGGTTTCACACTGTTGACCACAGCACATGCTCTTACCTCTTTCAAACCAGTGGCGGACATCCCACTCATCAGAGCTTTGATTCGACGCTGGAGAAAAGAAAAAAAATACTTTTCATGTAACACATGCACATATATTCAATAACGAAAAATATAGTTTATGACAGATATTCAAGTAGTATAACACAGATCTGTATACTTATTCAAAATGTGAGGTATGGTAATCTGTTAGTACTTTTCACAAAACGGAAAATACTATGTATGAATGATGGACATACAGTGTGTCAGTCAAAGAATGAATGCACGCAATTATGAGAGATTCTCTGTCTTAATGAATAGAGAAAACAAACAAATTTGCACAAATAGATGAGGGGAGGAAAGCACATATGGAAGATCTTGGGTAAAGATGAACAAATTCAAGGTGATGGAAAGGAACAAGACGGTGGTATCATAACTGTCTGTACTGAATAATAATTTCTTTTTTTTTTTCTCACCTTTGAAGTTCATATCCGAAATTAATAATCTAATTACCACGATATAATTTCAATCATTTTATAACTCTTAATTTTTCATTTGTACTCAAATGCAAACCAGCCATGCACTTAGGTTTTCAAAAAACTATTCCTTCTTAAAATGTGGCCACACTGGAAACTTAACGTAACAACACCTTATGATTTCTGATGTAGTGACAAAGACAAACTCACTGACAAACAGTCAGGTGTCAGAATTAAACTGAAAGGTATCCCAGTGGATAATGCTTTCACTCAGAATGTGACCGCACATCCTAGATCCATGGTTCGAACCTCGCATGCACTTTCCAATCATTATTAAGGCATCTCCACCAGACTTAAGTAGTGGTCTAGGGTGTAGCCTTTCACAAGACACTGGCAATGGGAGAAAGCGCTTGTAAAAGAACCCACAGCAAGAAAATGACCCTGGCAAAATTCCATAGAAAAGTGTCCTTTTGAAATGGACAAAAACTTGCAGTTAAGTCCAATACTTACACCACCTGTTGAGGAGGGCAGTACACTGATGTACACAGTACACTGAGGTACAACCCGAGGCATGCTGTGTGTCCTTACCTCTTCCTCTGCCTGCAAGTCCACCTCAGATTCTGGTTCTTTGCCACCTAGTCCTGCAGCTGCCGCCTTCTTCTTTGCGGCCTTCTCCTCTTCCTGCGAGAGAGAACATGAAACACACAGAAAGAGCAGGAAAGTCACAGCTTATTCCTATTTATAAAGAAACAACCACACATAGGACTTATTCATTTTATACAGAAATTTTTTAACAGAAACAGCCTGTTTACTACTAACAGAAATAACAAAAACTAAAGTTATCTATGTCATACGGAAATAACATGGGCAAATGTAACATGATGGTTCATCAAAAAATTCAGGGCTTATTTAATTCACATGCAGATGGAAACTGCAAGGAAAATGGCAATATGTTGTTTCATGTAGGAAAAAAGTCTATTTCATTGAAATGTTCACGCAAGAGGGAAAAAGAAAAGGTAATGAAGAAACTCAGTAATTGTATTCTAAGACAACTGTCCAGCCTAATGACCGTTATCAGTCAAGTGACCATCAGGTGACTTTGTTATTAGACCGCTGACCAGACTATTATCAGAAAACCGACCAGACAGAGGATTTGGTTATCACACAACTGATCAGAGTCAGTCTGCATCCGGCATGAACTGCACACAAATTAAAGGATCAGTCAGAGGACATCATTATTTACAGCGCTTACTGGGGAAAAAAATGGCGGGATTCCCTTTCTGATCTCTCTAGCCCATAAAAGACAACCTTCACCTTGCTGGTGTCAAAGATCAAGGGATTTAATAAAGAAAGAGGCTGTAGCAGAGATAAGGTTGTTGAAACTTTATTTTTCCACTCCGTCTCTTTCGTGACTTAAAATCAATACATCTGTAGTACTTCAGTTTTATGTCTGTTCACATATGTGATGTCAGACGAAGAGAGAGAGAGAGAGAGATGTATAAATGTCTGTGACTATGCAAATGTATGCATAATGTGCTTATCTGAGTGCATATAAATGTCCCCCTCTAACCATTCCTACAACACACTTGCAAATAATCTTAAAGTTAATGCTTAATTGGACCACAAATTAAAGAAAAAACAACACTAAAGGCAAACTTAAAATCTGAAAAGACATCAGACAAAGACATGCCTGATAATGGTGGTAAATGAGCTTGAAGAGGTAAACAGTCAAACAGCAGATGCTCGCTGGTTATTCTTTGTTCTCCACAAATACATTTTGCTTTGTTTGTATATTTAGTTTTAATGCATCAAGTTTTAATTTATAAAATATTGAAATGAAATTTCTGTTTTGGTACATATTTTTCACTTGTAGATGAGGAATGCTGTTTACATGTTCTTAATTAATTAAATGAGTATCTGTATCAGCCACCCCAAGCAACATATATTTTTGTAGTGTTTTTTCTGAATTGGCCAATACATGTGTGTAAGCAAGGCAGTTTGCTGAATTTCTGTGATCGGTAGTTACAGGAAATCAAGTGGCTATTACACAAAAGAAGTTGATGCACAGACAAGGTCACTGAGCTTTTTTTTTTTTTTTTATGTCTATATATATCAATATGGGTCAAGTATGTTAGAAATCACTTAAAATTGAAGTGGCAGTGTGTAAAGTGACCATAATGTGAGGAGTCTGTGTTTATGTACAGATCCATTGTGGCTTTTTCCATCTGAAGCTAAACAAGAACAATGATCCAATGTTAACATCAACAATACGCAAACTGGTACAGATACATCAAACGTTATCCGCTATTAGGTTTCTTTTCTTAAAACAATATTTGCTGCTACTTGGATCTGAAGACATTTTGGCACATCACTTTGTTCATTAGTTCTTCTGGCAATTTGCAAATTAATTTGGTAATTATGTGCATGTTACGTCATAAAAAACTTGGGGTTTTTTTTGTTGTTTTTTTTTTTTTTGTATGCAGGCTGATACTCCTGTGGGTACTCCCTGTATAGTCAGTCAGGGATTAATCCCATCTACCCAACAAAGGGAGTAGAGTTTTGTGTGTATGACCATTTCTTTATCCCCCATTAAGGCAGCCCATACTCCATCTTCCGGGAAGATGCATGCTATGTGTAACGTGTCATCCATACCAACGGCCAAACTGGCCTTCTCTTCTGAAAGTTGGT
>JADBJO010000097.1:521884-574384 GCA_016801955.1 Conus betulinus | reverse complement strand
TTTATTGCATATAAAATCTGGGTTACTGGACACTTCATTCATAATTTGCACTGCTGTAAAAGACACTGCAATCTCTTTCATTTTCCTTATCTAACAGTAATAGATATTTATTTTATAGAAACACGAAGCATTTTTTCTTAAAGCACGGAATAAGTTTCAATCACCAAAGGCATATTATTAGTTTGAAATAAAATCTATGCCCCAAAAATGTCTCTATCAAATGTCTCTTCCATTAGTGAAGCACATAATCTGAATTGTCATCTGCCTGACTTTTCATTTTTGACTGCCATCCATCTTGTGATCAATACCATCATAGAAACAATGGAAGTATTTATTAAGAACTTGTTTCAAAAACTAACAAAATTACAAACCCTTCAAAACTGCAGTTATGATCTGAAGAATGAAGGCAAATTTTTAAAAATCCCCCAACCAGTTGAGCTTTCTTTACAAAGCAAACACTAAAGTGGCATATTTTTCATAAGTAAAAGTTTCTTAGAGAACAGAATGAGTAGGTGACAATTTCTGCTATCAGCACAAATTTGTGTTCAGTCATGCGAAAAAAAAAAAAAAAAAAAAAATAGAAGCTGTTTCAATGCTGGAATTAACTTGATAAAACAGACAACAACTACTGCAGAAACATGAGAATTGGGAAAAAAAGTAAACCACAAAGAGCAAGTGCTGGTTTGGGTCTGTCAATGGCATTTCTTTCCACTCCTTTCTGACCCTAATCAGAGTCATACATAGTTGGTAATGTACAACTGATAACGGTGAAATGAGACACCAGCTTAATCAAATTCATCAAGACATGAAGAAATTGAACAAAACGTCGTTTGTTCTAAAAAGTCCTACCTCTGGCGTTGCATACTGCCTGCTGAACTGGGAGACTGAGAAGGCACGAATGAAATCTCCCATCTCCTCTCTGGTCTCAATAGCACGCTTTACCAACCACTGGTGAAGACACACACACACAAGTACCAACTGTAAGTCATGCATAAACTCACACTCATAAATTCATTGTCCTTCCCCCTCCCCTCCCCCCTCCATTCTATTATCCTTTCTCAAAATCTCGAGACAAAAAAAAAAAGGTGACTTTCAATAACGCACCAAGACAAACTGATTTGTCAGATGTTAGCAGTGTGCCCCACAAAGCATGTAAAATGGTACATTTGAAATTAACGTAAATGTCTGTTTCTTGTCTGTATGTAAATGATAACATTCAAACACAAAAAGTGAACAGATGTGCAAGGATAACCAGACACGGACCCGAATCACAGGGTAAATGTGAATCAAATCCAGACCCTGACTCAAGTGAGATTCTACGTACCTAAGCCACAGAGTAAATAACTAAACATGAGTGAAGCCTAGACCCTGACTCTGTGAGGTTCTATGTACCTCTCCCACAGAGTAAATAACTAAACATGAATGAAGCCTAGACCCTGACTCTGTGGGGTTCTATGTCACTCAGGCACAGGATAAATGTGAATAACATTCAAACCATAAATCTAGGGAGGTTCCATGCATTTGAACCACAGGGTAAATGTGAATGAAATCCACACCTTGAATCTGGCAAGGTTCTATCTACCTTGGCCACAGAGCAAATAACTAAATGTAAATAAAGTCTAGACTGTGAATCTTTGGGAATCTATGTTACCTGAACCACAAGGTAAATGTGAAAGCAATTGTACAAGGTAAATGTGAATGAAGTCCAGACCCTGAATCTGTGGGACTCTATGTTACCTGAACCACAAGGTAAATGTGAATGAAGTCCAGACCCTGAATCTGTGGGAATCTATGTTACCTGAACTACTGGGTAAATGTGAATGAAGTCCAGACCCTGGATCTGGTGAGGCTCAATGCGGTGTGGGCACTTCATCCTGGGTAGGACAGCCACTATCTTCTCCGTCAGTGCACTGCAAAAGACATTGGGCAAAAGGAAAATGTAAAACAGAGCAAAACCCAAGCTCACACACTGATCTATGTTTATTTGTCAAACACAAATGAACAAGCACTTACGCATGCAGAATTGTAGGCATTTACACACAGCTATCCGTACCGACCCATTCGTCCTCTCACATGTACAAAGACTGACACACACAATGCAGACAAAAAGACAGGATTGTACACAATTTACAGGCATTCTTAAAGATCACTCACATTTTCTGTCCGATGGTGGAATTTTCTTGAAATAGCAGATCAACATCAACATCAACATTGCAAGTTGTGATGCACCATGTCATCCCTCCGACAACCTGGAAACACATGGTGTAATGAGTAATGAAAGCATCTTGTGTATGTCCAAGACACTGAAACAACAATGCATTGTGTGTCCAACACTCAGATTGTTCATGCATAAATATTTGCATGTATGGATAATGCGTGACACACCTACAGGCCTAAAGGTGGTAAGGATGGGGTATGTGGGAAGGTCATAAACTAATAGAACAGGAGATGACTCAGAAAATGATAATCAGACACTGACGCAACAACCTCGCTTGTCGTCCTTGATCACACACATTGCAGCATTCCCTAAGCATTTTTGAATGACACTCCTCATTAAGGCACATTTGAGTGTGCATGTGTGTGTCTGTGCATTTGAGGGCATATGCATGTGTACATGTGATGATATCCAGTTAAAAAAAAAAACAAAAAACAGAAAAGACATTTTTAAGAAGACCTTGTCAAAGGGAGACAAGCCCTTGATGCGAGCCCGGAAGTAGCCAGCAGCCAGCAGAAGTTCAATGGTTTCCTGCAGCTTGACGTTCTGCTCCTCATCTTCTCTGGTTTCTACCTGAAGAAAACAACCACAGCACTCTAGTCAGAACAGTCATCATTAAGGTATTCCACTAATTTTCCTACAAGACACAACTCCACACACTTTCAAATCGTATTTCTGACCTTTTGAATAGAAAAAAAATCTGTATATTCCAAATTAGGCCATTTTCAACAATGTGTCTGCTTTCATGCATGCATAAATCCGTGAGTAAGGTCTGTGTTATGCCCATGTTTTTCAGTGTGTGTGTGTGTGTGTGTGTGTGTGTGTGTGTGTGTGTGTGTGTGTGTGTGTGTTAAGCGCACATGTGTGCATGCGCGCGTGTGTCTGCGCATGCCTGCATGTGTGTGTGTGTGGTGTGTTAGTGTGTGCAAGCGTGTTTAATGCTATGCAGTTAAGACATTTTCAACCTATCACCATAATCCGGGTCATTTCGTTAACTGCTTCTTAAAGTCATCTCCTTGACACACTTTTGGCAAGGGTTACACACTGCATTATTTTGTTCTGGAACTGATCTAAATAGGATTGAAAACATGAACCACTATATCTTTCATGGTGAACTGAAACTAGTGATTAATTTGATATTTTTGGCAATCATAGCAACTTGCTGATAAAACTTAAATGCGAGGTCTTTATGCTCGTTGCCCATGAATCTATCTTACAACTGTGGATTATAATTCATATCAATCAAAGATTACGATTGAGGCCACTCAATTATGGCAATATCAAAATAAATTATCTTACATTCTCAATTTTTTTTTCAATTCAATTTGCTGATCACTTGTCCATGGAATCAGTTTGTCAATGCAATCCTGCAGTTTTCTTGAACTGTTTTCATCAGTGATATACTGGTAACATTGCAGTACATTGTACTTTTGTTTCACCGTCATCAGCCACAAAAAAATAAACAAACAACCCCCCCCCCCCCCAAAAAACTCAACAGTTTACTATGTTCAGCATATCACTGATGAAAACAGAAATTTGTCAGAAGATTGTGACACACCTCCCTGAGCCACACCACCTGTAACTAACATGTACACTCTTGTATTCTCTGGTATCAGCTCACCAATGCAGACATTCAGAAATGTGTCCCAAAACCTTCGCTCCATTACACCCCCAAACTATTATCTGTAACGCCTTAAATTTTGATTCAGGTTTAATAGATACTCCATTCACTTCTCTGTAAAATCATACATGAAAATTATTACTGACATGAGTGTGTTCCTGTATGCATGACAAGTTGGTTACAAGAACCAATGATCACAAAACAAAATCTGTGAGAAAAAAAAAAATAAAACAAACCTAACTTTGAACATGAAATAGAGGCCATGAACTAACGCAGACATGAAAGATGACTTCAGGTTCATGAATTGCAAAAATCTTTCTTTTGATCAGCATGTTACACCTACTGTCAAAAGGACAAACACAGTCTCAGGAATGATCACATATCACATCCAGTTCAACACTAAAAATTTAACAAGACCACTCCTTCAATCCTCCGGTTGATCTATTATTGAATATGGTAATGTGGCAACTGGTATGATTCCCTAATCTGAATGAAGTATATAATTTCTGAAACAAAATATGCAGAAAAAAATGAGCATACAAAGTATTGCACTTAAATCGACAGAATCATGTGGAAAGATGAAAATTTCCCAGCCTCAAATATCCAAGAGTATGAAGTGACAAGATCAAGGCTTTCAAATTTCTAAATGATTGTTTTGACATCAAAACCAGCAACACACAAAAAATTTCACAGCATTGAATATCTAAGAGTATAAGTGATGTGATCAACGCTTTCAAATTTTTACATGATCATTGTGGCATCAAAACCTGCAAAAATCTGCTTACCTTGAACAAAGCAACAAGCAAGCATTATAATGAATTCAACAAACATTTATTAAATTAACTTATGTAAATGCTGAGAAGAAAAAAGCTAGCATTTGTAATAAAGGTACCATTATTATTCACAATTCATTTTCTATCTTTGCTGTTACAGCAGGAACATTTCCAGATGAGAAATTCAGCCAGACAACCCTTGGAAAGAAATTTGCTTTTCAACAAATTTTATATTGGAAGACAAAATCATACATAAATATGCTGAGTACACTCAGTGAATATTCATATTAAGTGGCATGAGACCTGACAGAGGAAGGAAAAGCTATTTCAAAGCCTATGACTGATGGAGGAAAAAGCTATTTCAAGCTATGACAGTTGGAGGAAAAAGCCATTTTAAAGCCTATGACTGACACAGCCTATGACTGATGAGGAAAAAGCTATTTTAAAGCCTATGACTGACAGAAGAGACAGTTATTTCAAACCTATGACTGATGGTGGAAAAAAACTATTTCAAAGCCTCTGATTGATGGAGGAAAAAAGCTATTTCAAAGCCTATGACTGATGGAAGAAAAAGATATTTTAAAGCCTATGACTGATGAAGAAAAAGCTATTTTAATGCCTATGAATGACTGACAGAAGAGACAGTTATTTCAAACCTATGACTGACGGAGAAAAAAGCTATTTCAAAGCCTGTGACTGATGGAGGAAAAAGCTATTTCAAAGCCTATGACTGATGGAAGAAAAAGCTATTTTAAAGCCTATGACTGATGGAGGAAAAAGCTATTTTAAAGCCTATGACTGACGGAGAAAAAAAGCTATTTTAAAGCCGATGACTGACGGAGGAAAAAGCTATTTTAAAGCCTGTGACTGATGGAGGAGAAAGCTGTTTTAAAGCCTGTGCACATTCACTGACATGACTAATATTTTGCAGATATGATTGATGATTAACTAATCATTATTAATGTTTCAATGATGTGACTGATGATTCCATGAACATGACTGCTGATTCATGAATGTGATTTATGATTCATTGTTCATGACTGATGATTCACCGATACAATTGTTGATTTATTGATCATGACCGATTATTCACTGATATGACTGATGATCCATTGATCTTGGCTGATGATTCATTAATATGATTGATCACTCATTCTCAAGACTAATGATTCACCAATTTGGCTATTGAATCCTTGATTGTGTCTGATGATTCATGTTATGATTAACCACTCACTGATCATGACCAGCGATTCACTGATATGATTGCTGATATCTAGCTTACCCCTCCCTTTGCCTCCCACAACCCCTCTTCAACTGATTTTCATTGTAATGATTGATAACCCATTGATCATGACTTAAAATAACTCACTGATACGACCACCGGTATCTAACCACTCCCTTTGCCACTCCAATCCTATCCCCACTTCATCCTCCCTAACTTGTTATTGACTGTTAGATATTGCACCTTCTTCTGTAGTATTGTCGCATAAAATCTCAGCTTCTTTTCATATTAATAGTATGGTACTGGTACATGCTCTATTAGGACCTGAAGATTTTGAAGTTTATGTTAAAATGCAATGAAACCAATATAGGAAAAAAAAACTGGTTAGTCCACCTTTTGGTCAATGGAAGATGTCAGTGTTTTAATCAATGGAAACTACTCATAAATATGTCATACAACAACACCTCAAGGATTTCCTTGTCAGTGTAAAAGTCTTCAAATTGGCCATCAGGAAATTGCTAAATCATGCTCAATTCTTTGTTTGTGTCAAAATAATCAAGTTTAACAAATCTGATTATAAGCACCCATGGCAGTAAATGCGAAAAAGCCTTTGGGGTTATAATCATTATTCCCTACATATTTGGATTCTGTTTGTTTAAATGCTTTTCCACATTGCCCATTTGTCATATCAATGATTGGAAAATATTATTTAAAAGCTGCTCTATCAGGTCTTGCGTGAATTTATAATTATGCTATTAACAGCCAAAGGCATGACAAGGTGTCCATTTTTGAGACAGAGAAGATTTATTCTGAAGTTTGAAATTCAATGTTTTGATGAAAGGCGTGGTGATGTCAAGCTAAAACAAAGGCCAGTGTTAAGATTCACTGACATTTTTTGTATTATTTACTTTATAATTTGAACATAAAGCTTGACAAGTGCTTGTGATTTTCATACTGTTCCATGAATCAAGACAAAAACTTCTCTGTTTATAAGTAGTCATGTTTCAGTTTATATGGGTGAGCCAGTGAATAGTTTCCTTTACACTGGCAGTGACTTTTTTTCTTAAGCAAACAAAAAAAAATTGATATAATCAAATAATGATAAGGATGTTACAATATCAAAAGTTCATAAGGGTCCCATTTGCTGCCATGGCATAAGACACAAATGCTCCTTTGGTGTCATTTCCTTTTGAAATGGTAATACAATACACAGATATAATAAACATGCAGTTGAACAGAAGCACCTAGAATTCAAAAACAACCTGAGTTCATTTTCAATACTGTTTGCACACGACAGATTTTGGATTTGACAGATTGTTAACCTTCATCCTGCTGTTGGCTAAATTCTACATTCACAAATGTAAATTTAAAAAAATGACTTTCTTCATGTAAATATGCTCATTAATTTATTACAAGATGGATATGAAATAAATTAAAAAAAAAAAAAGCACATTGCTTACACAACTTTAACATGGTAAAGTTAAACATTGACTGGCATAAGTATAAAGAATTAACTGAAAGTGAAGGAATGCAAACACAAAAATATAGGCTTCATTTTCAAAAGATATTAACGAAAAACACAACAACAACAAAAACTCCAAGCCAGTTAAGAATGTGATCACAACGTCTGTGTAGTTATCAAAAATACTTTTTGATACTCTTAGATATCATCATAATATAATAATATGTAATTTTTTGGTAGGAATGGCCGACAGTTATTCATATTTTTCTTTTGTGTGTTTATATGTGTTTTCAATTTGTTTATGTTGCTCTTTTTTTCTCATTTTCCTTTGGTTATATTTTCCATTACCTTTTCGTTTTCAAAATGTTGAAAAGAAAACGAAAGTGTTAAAAAGAAAAAGAAAAAGAGTTCATCTGTTTTTTCTCATCTGTTCAGTCTCTCTTCCACCAAATACTTCACTTTCCCCCTACCATTTATAAAAAGTATTGATCTTTCCTTTCAAATCATACTTTAATAATAAGCCACAACATGAACTGAAAAGAAAAAACATATTTGAACAAAGATATCTTTGAAATACAGTCTGCGACCAGCACTGCATTAATAACTTCACACTGTCTTGTTATGAATTTTTATAGTAGGTACTGCAAAAAAATTAGGCCACGGTATTTTAACCTCGACCTTTACGGTCTGCAAAACTTTAGTTTTGCCACTCCTACTTTTGACACTGGCCTTTAAGCATGCTTTTCTCTCGACTGTGTTTTTCGCTCTTTAAAAGATCAAAGTTCATTTGATAACAAAACCCTCTAACTGTTCTGTAAATGTCAAACTGAATTGAAAACACAAGTTGGGAACAGCCATTATGGCCTTAATACATTTTTGTTAGATCGCCTGAATTATTGCCTCACATCTGGCTGAAAAAATCAGCATGCAAAAATCAAAACTACAGCAACTCATACAACTCATCACACAAGCATCATCATCACATATGCATCAATAAACTGCAAGAAGACATGGAGAAATTTGAATCCTGGGATGAGATGGAATGCAAGTGGAAAATGTCATTCCATCCAGGAAAGTAAGAAACATCCTAGAGAAGGACTATACCCAGTATGAACATGTCCTTCAGACTGGCTGTAGCCAAATACCTTAGCATCAACATCACTGATGGCCTGAAGTGAGATGCCCATACCAACAGGGTGGTAAACAAGACCAATTCTCTGGGCCTCCTGTGAAGGAACTTAAAGATCAGCAATAAGAAATCCCAAAGACACACATGTAGATCATCTTGATCCGATCCTTGCTGGAATATATGGATTCCCAACATTGACACCAGCACTTCTATAAAATGCAAGATGAGTATGCCACATTGCTGTCCCAGTTTAAATGGCTCCTAGTAGAGACCCAGAGCATGTCACTATTAATATCATCATGGGCTCCTAATGATGCACTCCACCCACAACAACCTATTCTACTGCCACCAGAGAAGACAGCCTTTGTAACTCCTTTGCTCATAATAGCGTCTCCTGCCATCACAGTCAGTGAGTACAGGCAGTCCACCTCAGTGGAACCGTCTACCTGAGGAGGTTGTCATCACACCTTCATTGGACCCCTTTGAAGGGCGACTGCACACACCTACATTAAAACTATCAGATCTGCCCCCTTCTCCCAACCACCTGTCTCTTTCCTATCCTCATCAGATGCCCATGGAACTAGGCCGCCTTCCCATTTTGTACTACACAGGATCGAGCATTGCCTTACCCTTTCACAGGGGGACAAGCCTGGTGCCTGTAAACAACACACCCACCACCCTATTCCACCACCCTCCTCTCCCTCCCCAACTCTTTTCTCTGACATTCTCTCTTCAGTGAATATATTCCTTGTAAGTTTTATGTACACCCATGTCTGTTCCATGCATCTCTACTCATGTCAAATCAGAACACACACATTATGAACAACCTGTGCTTTTATTTGTATAAGATTTTCAAATGGTGAGCAAATTTTACGACAAGATCTTAAAAACCTCGCTCATCTGCACAACCACTTCACTAATCTGTGAGGAAAATATAACACATTATGAACAACCTGTGCTTTTATTTGTATAAGATTTTCAAATGGTGAGCAAATTTTACGACAAGATCTTAAAAACCCTCGCTCATCTGCACAACCACTTCACTGATCTGTGAGGAAAATTTGTTTAGCATGCTGTTATTTTTCATTTGTTTTTATTTTGCCTAGCTTTGCTTTGTTCATTATTTCATATTACTTGTGAATTCATCCCCCTTCAAATGGGACTATGGCCTTTATTGAATAATTTTTTTTGTTTTTTGATGATGTTTTTTTTTTTTTTTTTTTTGGCATATATATGACAAATAGCTGGTTACCATTAAATGCAGCAGTATATTCAAACCGATGGAGCTGGCTATGTAACCAAAAGGAGAAAGATCATCTTAGGTTGTCAAGGCTGTTTTGCTGTATGAACCTGATTCCTACTTGCAGAGTTGGTTCTTTTCTCAATTTCTGACTCTAGTAATCATAATTATTCAGATATTCCGATTCTGTGATTCCCACAACCCACTCCAACACTCATAGTCATAGTGCTATAACCTGTGAAAGGCACTCTTAGTTTAGAGCATGACTGAAACGTCAGAGTAATCAGCTTGTTGACTGGGGCCGTCTAACGGATGAAGAGTCAAAGACTAAGCATGGGTTTTACATCAGGTGGCAGACGACACACCCACTTCGACACTTGTGCCTTGTGGTCTTTTTATCAGGGGTAAAGTTATAGACCAATCAAACAGCAATCTAATATATTAATTCTTTATTTCATTTTGCAGTGGTGCACAAATTACCTCTGCTTCATTGCCATCAGCGTCACGCTGAACTGGAAGCTTTGACGACCCAGCTCTAGCTCTTCCAGCAAAAACACTAGCCGTGGCCGCAGCCATTTTGTTTGGACCATGTGATCTGCAATGGTCGCTGGGATATCCTGACCTATTTCTACCAGAATGGTGTGATGACCCTTTTTACACCACAAAACGCGGGTTTGAGCACGTGATAGTAAGGACAAGTTCTCTGATTGGTTGAAAGTTCTCAGCCGAGGCCTGATGACGTAAAATCACTCGTCTGGTTCTCGGTCAGGTTATGGTGGTACCAAGGCTTTATTGTTATGATAAGACTGGTCGGGCTCAGTTGACGCGTCGGAGTGCAAACGTAGTTGTGTCCGGAGGTAGTGGATGCTGTATCGTTTTTGTTTGGGTAAGTGAAGTGTGTGAAACTGTAATGAAGTCGGGTCTGGACCGCTGAGTCGCTGGTTTTCTTTACTATCTTTTCAGCAGATGTGAACAGCTGACGGCTTTCATGCCGGCTTTCTGATCTACTCATCTTTCAGTTTTTCTGTGAAAAGGTGAACCGCAGTCAGGGTTGCTGATACTTAGTGGCAGTTTGTTTCAAATCTATGTTTAAATGCAATAGGGTTTAAGCTGTTACATATCCCCTTTAACCCATGTACTGAAACGGAGTCGGTAGACTAGCCATTAAGGGATCTTCATCATCATGATGTCCTCCGTTTTGGGTCGGTTGGGATGGTTTGGTTTTCGACATTCTTTAGACTAACAACCAGGCCATGATAATGATATAAAAGGAAAAGTTTGCTATTTCCTTGTTTCAGCATTTGCTCAAAATTTGTTCCGATATCAGGAACATGTCATTCCAAAACCAAGTCAAGTAGGACCGATTAGTGTTTACTTTCAGTTTCATGTCGCTGTCGAGATTAGATGTCGATTCCTGGGAAACGTGACAGTATCCAGACAAGTCCATATATACCCAGACGGACATAGTGATGTAGCCAATACAACAACCTTTGGCAAAAGAAATATGTAATGGGGGGGGGAAAAAAAAAGAAGTTACTCAAGGGTTGTGTTTACATTTTGATCTTGAAAATGGCCTCACATTTGCCAGTGGTTGAAACTTTTATGTTTTCTTCAAACAAGTCGTCAGTGCTACCAAAATCTTCATGTGTTTAAAATAGTTGATTACATTTATAATTCTGCATGTGTATGAACATTCTTGATCATATCCCTTTCCAAATTTTCAGTGGAAATAAGATATGATCCGACTTCATAAGCTTAAAATATTGACTAGACACCTGTAAGAACTTTCCGTTTGTATTTAGTTCAGATTTTTAATTCAGCTTTCTTTCAGGATTCTCACTACAAAACTGCATAAATAAGACAAATGTAGCAGGACATTTGACCACTTCTGTAAATTTCCATTGGGCATTTATGGTATGAAGCATGCACACATGTAGTCATTCACTGTACAGTGTGACAGAGAGGGAGGAAAGTCATGAGGTTGTTTTTCAGTTACAAAGTAAAGTAAATTAAGCAGAACTTCAGTGCTGAGGTGAGAACTTCCTGAAACTCGAATTTGCCATGACTGGTTTTGGTACATATGCAAATTTGTAGATTGTTTTGAATAGCTGTTCAGTTTTTGAAAAAACAAGAAGAAGAAGAAAAGAACAATGATTTCATGTGAGGACTGGCAAAGAAATGCCATATGTGGACAACAGTCTGCTTCCATACACTGATACAGTGATTCTTTTATTTTCCATGGGAAGCGGAACAGAGCATTCTTGTATTTCCCAGCCACTGTTAGTTTCACATACTCTGATACTGACAGAACTGGTTGATGCTGTCAAACTAAAAAGTTATGTTCAGAACAACATTCTCAGCTGTTTGAAGAATCTATGAACATGCCTGTTAGGAATGCTTGGCTGCAGGTAGTAGATCCATGTGACATGATAAACAAGACCGAGATATTATCACTGATAACCTTGTCCCAAAGTGAGGGTGCAGCCTTGTTTATTGAGCAGGTAATCACTGTGAAATGGTAAAACCAGCAGCAGCATTTCTGCCATGAACAAATTTGACGACCGAGTCCAACATTGGTAGACTCTGATGTTGATTCAAGTCAGTCATTGATCGTTTCTGACATTTAAGTAATCCTACAATTTGACCATTTCTTCATCAAATCAATGAGACTGTGTCTAGTGTCAAGGCTCAAATGTGTCTGAACTTAAGACTGCATTGATGTGAAGTTTAAATTAAACAATATTTATGCACAAAAAAAAAACCCCTGCACACTGTCTGATCCTTTGAGCTGACTATGGTGAAATAAAACTAAGAATCTTTGTTGATTTTGTTAGGTTTTTTTTTTTTTTTTCTTTTTTTTTTTTTTAGCAGTTCTGGTGCTCAGTCATGTTACATCATACGCCATGTCTTCTTTTTTAGTATGGTAATCTCTGCTGCTTTAAAAAAAAAAAAAAATTTTTAATTGAGATCATGAAATTAAATATATGCCTATTTCCACAGAGTGAGTGTCATGATCATTGATAATCATCACAAGTCTTCAGTGAATCTCCAGCTGCAAAAAAGGTGTATACTTGATGTAATTATGCTGAATAAGGTTTATTGTTTTTGGTTTAAGACATGAATAGTAAATGGTCTTATTGCAGTAGTGTAACAAATATTTTGTAGTAGGATTAACCCGATAATTTATTCATAAACTGTTATATGCAACAGGTACCTTGAAGAAGATGGCATCTATGAAACACCTAGTGCTGCGAGGCTCTGTGCTGTTCACGCTGGGAGTGTTCTTCTCTCTGGTCCTGAACCTCCTTCAGGTGCAGAGGCAGGTGACGGTATTTCCCCCTGAGGTTTTGGCATCGCTATTTTCATCAGCCTGGTGGGTGGCACCAAGCTGTGGAACTGCTGCAGGTAAATTTTCGGCTTTAGGTTATGAATGTAAATTGTGATCTCAGTGTTGGGTTGATCAAAGGTACATTGCATTTACAATTACATTCTGATAAATTTTTCACAGATTTTATTATTGATTTTCAACAATCTAAGTCTATTACTACTACTACTACTACTACTACTTATCTGGCCCAAAGAATGAATGATTACTGTGGTCTCTGGCTGAAGTAAAATAAAAAGAATAGTTCTTGGTAGAACAGGGTTGTAAATGGTTGTTTTATCTAGTGGTTTTCCTCTAGTGCTTCATCTTTTGATCCCATGTGCCTTGTGGACAGCAACACTTCTTTCAGTGATCCCGAAAACAGATAAATATTTTTGTGTTGAGGATAAACTTGCCAGAAAATAACCGAAATCCTGTTTTGATGACAGATAAGATTTTATTTTAGAGAGGGAGAAAGGGAAGGAGGGGAGTAGCTGGGCTTTGATGACATGCTGTAGTCTGAAACCAGAGTTGACATTAGTTAATCTAGACAGGAACCTGATAGAGATTAATATCTTAGGAAATGTAATTGATCTGAAGAGGAGTTATGCTGCATTCCACTGAACCAATAAGATTCTTATGGTACATCATTACAAAGCCTTTGACTTAATGGCAAAAAGAAAGCGGAAACAAGTCCTGATCCTTTCACTGAAATCATGCGGCTGCTTGGACTGAAAAAAAAATTTTTTACAATCAGAGTGCTCTAGAAATAGCAGAGCCAGTGGTGGGGTAAAGGTCTCTTAGAAGAGAGATGGAAAGTATTTACACCGTCGACTTTGGTGGCAGCTAAAACCGAGATCAGCTGGAACTGTTGGCCTATGCTGGTCATTTTGGCTCCCCCATAATACAGCCTCAGCCAGGTCTGGTTGTCACAGTTTCAGCATGAATGGTTCACAGAGAGCTGTCAGTTTATCATCATGCGGCAACCCACCAGAGGAAAAACATGACAGCCAGGTCACCTCAGTGCTACTCACTGATGCTTATTTTGATTCAGTGGTTGCAGGAAACCACCTATTAGGCCATGTTCTGACAAAAACTGCTTTGTTGTTGACTGGGCATGAATGACTGTTTCATTGTGGAGGGCACCACTTGTCCCTTAGTCATTACTTCCACTTGAACTGGCTGACACTGGTGACGTGACTCAAACTTGATGCAGCCATGAATGTGAAGAGAAATGAAAAAACTTGCCGCCACAATCCGGGCCGTGCAAGGGCCATTAAATTTTTGTTGTTGTAGTAAATGATGAACAGGTGAGAGTGAAGAACATGATGTGGGGTTTCATTTTGATCTGAGACCACGTGGCTGACCTCTACTGTGTGCTTTCCTTTATCCTGCTGTCAGATAGGTCTGAGAAACACAAATGCCTCCAGCATTGCTCGGCAGTTTAAGAGAGACATCCACTTTGCAAATTAAACTTCATGCACTGCAGTCACAGTCTTCTTACCAAGCATGTGAGTCCACAACACCATTAACAGCTCCAGGTCGGGCCAAATCATCACTCGGAAATATCCCAATGGGATTGAACCTGCAACCTCCAGGCCAGCAGCTCATGATGTTTCCAATGCAGAACAGTGGTTGCTGCAACATGTTGTTTTATTGGGAAACTTACGATTGGCTTTAGGAAATCTTGTTACGAGTATTAGGTATACTTGATACACAATCGTTTAGTGTGTATGCAGCTAGCTTTTGTTGTTCTCTACTGACGTTTGTCTTCATGTTGACTAACTGTCGAGATCATTTAGACAGTTGACAACTTACATGTTCTTGATCTTACTTTTTTGAAGATCAGTGCTACTCATATTGTTTATATTGTATACAATTTTTAGAGAAATTTAAATGTTACAGATTTA
Source organism: Conus betulinus (assembly GCA_016801955.1). Classification (NCBI taxonomy): domain Eukaryota; kingdom Metazoa; phylum Mollusca; class Gastropoda; order Neogastropoda; family Conidae; genus Conus; species Conus betulinus. The sequence goes on along the minus strand of JADBJO010000097.1, from coordinate 559,448 downwards.
TGTTTAGCCTTTTCCTTGTCACTTTCAGTTATCACTAATCAGATTCAAACCATTTTGGTCTTGGCAAGTTCAAGAAGTGGATCCACTTGAACAGAATAAGAATGCTGATATCGCTACCCAAACTGTAGTCAGTCTATAGGATAGATACAGACAAGCAGGACTTGGCACAGTACCAAATGGTACCATAGCTTGCTTCTGATCTCTACCCAAACTGTAGTCAGTCTTTAGGATAGATAAAGACAAGCAGGACTTGGCACAGTACCAAATGGTACCATAGCTTGCTTCTGATCTCTACCCAAACTGTAGTCAGTCTATAGGATAGATAAAGACAATCAGGACTTGGCACAGTACTAAATGGTGCCATAGCTTGCTTCTGAAGAGATTTGAAATGGACCTCTTTCTTTTCTGTAAACAGCAGCATGGACACACTCACAGCTCATATGGCTTTTAAAAGAAATGCATTTACAGTATATCTGTACGATACATATTTTGTATGAAATTGGAAAGATGAAAAATTTAATTCATTCGTATGTTCTCCCACAGCTTATCTTTTTTCACATCTTCTGTATCTTTAAATTAGTCTATGTAAGATAAAAAAGAAAATAAAGACAGCTGTACTTAGAGAAGTGGATTGGAGTCAGTCACCGAGGAGGAAGTCATTCAGGGTTTATATTACTTTGTCTAAAGCATGACTGCAAGATGATCAGACAGTTTGCTTTATCAGACATCTGGTTTCCTGTGTTCATACATTGAATGTAGACACTAGATAATCAGTCACATGTGTCATCTGATATGCTGTGTTCCAGCGGTGATTGGCTTGCTGTACCCCTGTTTGGACAAACACCTTGGAGAGGACATTCCCACCAAAGGAGAGTGGTCCCAGTGTGATGCGCTGTGTAGCTGTCTTTGTTGGAATCAATCACGCCAGTGCTGTATCCTTTCTGTGGCAGAAACCTTTTTGGTTGATGTAAAAGTGTTTTGTGTCGGAAACCTGAAAGGATCAGCAAGCTGTGTTCAGTTTCACAGAGCTGATGAAAGATTAGCGATTTGTATCGGCATCAAATTACCTGTGGTGTGTTGATGTGTCTTGTTTTTTTATACCTGTGGTGTGTTGATGTGTCAGTTTTTAAAACCTGTGGTGTGTAGATGTGTCTTTTTTTATAGTATGCAGATGGAAGGCAGACACACTCATTTTTGTGTCTCATGAAAAAAAGAATGTTTGCTCACTTGGTGAGATACTGACTGTTGACATCAAGGGAGGTCAATCAATATATCGCACTTTTGATCCCTCTCCCAGTTTCCTCCCCCCCCCCTCCCTGGCATACTTCACTTTCACTAGCTAATACAGGATTTTTATGCACATGTTGCTACATGCACAGGTAAACACTTGATACTTATCATGGTCTCCCCAGAATGAGTATAAAAACAGGTGCATTCATCACCTTGAAGAATACATGCAGACTTGATTTGCTTCTCATTCTTTTTATTTCAAAATTTCTGGATATAGTTCTTACTTTACTTTTGTGTGTGTGTTGTGTGTGTGTGTGTGGGGGGGGGGGGGGGGGGGTCATACCACTTGTGCTTTTGCTGATGTATTGAAAAAGTCTGAGGGGTGATAATGTAGAAGTATATGGTTTATGCAATGTATGTGTGTGTGAGCACATGAATGTATATTATGTCTGTGTATATTCAATGTGAGAAGATGGGGCAATAAGATAAGCGGGGAAAGGAATGTTAGAGTTTTTTGTGTGTGTGTATATGTTCATGTTGATAGATTGAAAGTAGGTCTTATAATGTTGATACTATTCTTCTGATGAGAAATTCCATTCCTGTTCACCTATGTGGGAAAATCAGCACTGGGCTACGACACTGAAATAGATAATCGAGTATAAGTTTAGGCTTGGGCAGGCCATGCAATTTTAAGTTCAAAAGGGTTCTGAAATGAACAGAAAATTAGCAGTGTTTATTGTATATGTGTGTGTGTGTGTGTGTGCGTGTTTTTTGCTCTGTAGTAATTTTTAGTTATTAGATTTTCAACAGCAGTTGCATGATAGTGTTTGTGTGACTGTATGATTATAATTACAGCTTTTCTTTAACCTACAACAGAAAATTGACTTTGCCAACAACATTCAGCTGTCTGTCAGCTTGGCTGCCATGTCCATTGGCCTGTGGTGGCTGTTCGATCGATCTCGTAGTGGCTTTGGACTGGGCGTGGGCATTGCTGTTCTTGCCACCTTTGTTACACACAGCTTCTGGTCTACAATGATGTATACAGGTGAGGTTGATTTGGGTGTAGCGTCATGCTTGCAAAGGCTTTTTTTTTTAACATATATATATATATATATATATTTCTTTTCCCCCCCACAAATAATAGCTGGAGATTCTGTTAATGATAGAATAGTGTATGACTTGAAAACTGTTTGTATGAATGTTCATTTTTTTCTTTCTTTCTTTTTCTTTTCATAAGGTGTATACTTTGAGTGTTCAAAATTTTGTGTGTACAAATAACTTTGGTTATAATTGCAAGTATATTTTTGTGTATTGAAGATGTTAATAGGTTGACTTTATGTTGTCTGTTACTGGTTTTTATGGCTTTTTTCCATTCTTTTTGTCTGTATTTATTTCTGGAGAGTTTTCAGAAGTATTTAAAAAAGAAATGAAAAGTGAAAAGAAGGAAGATGCCAATATGTATGAACATGTGCGGAGACTGCACAACCCTTGAAATAACATTTAAAAAAACAACAAATAGAAGACACACATACACATGAATATGCAAGAGAACAGGTATTTGCCGCAAGGTGTTCCAGTTAATCTGGTATGAGAAAGAGTGGGGTATTAGAAGAACCAGTGGGGTGACAGTAATGTTTTTTTTTTTTTTTTTTGCAGTTAATACAAGATTAAGATTATATTTATTCTGCTTCATGGTGGAAATGGAAAATGAGTCTCCATCCCAACTGCTTCTCTTCCTTTGCTTAAATTGAAATTTGGAAGATATGTAGGTGTCCTTTCATGTTTGTCAAGAGAAGAATTACATCAGCAGCATTTCTAGGGTAAACAGTTCAGCAGTGATATCCTTTTTCAGATACAAATTTAGAAGATTTGTACATGTCCTTTTATGCTAATTATTGAGGAAATTTATCCAGTATTATTTGTAGGTAAGCAGTTCAGCAGTGGTATCCTTTTTTTTTTTTCAGATACACTGAGCCTGATTTCCTGTTCGTGCGATCCTGGCTCCCATGTGTCTTCTTTTCTGGGGGTGTAACCATGGGCAACATAGGACGGCAACTAGCAGCTGTAAGTACAAAAAACTGAAATTTGTGGACATTGACAGAGTCCCTTAATATGTGCCAGTACACTAGTTAGACTTGATCTGGTGTTTACCTTATCTGGTTGAAGTATTATGCGTCACTTTACATATCAGATTATTGCAGAATGTATGTATGGGCTGCAAACTTCCATTGCATTTCACCTCAAGTAAATGAAAGTTACTGTGCCTTCTACAGGGTTCATATGGCCTATAAGGTCTCTTAAGATATGAAACCCCCATTTGAAGACCATAGAAAAAAAAACTGAGCTTTTAAATCCCTCTTTGAAGGCCTTATGGGTTCTTGACATTTGAAATCCACATTTGAGGGCCTTAAAAATCACTAAGCTTTTAAATCCCCTGTTTGAAGGCCGTATGGGTTCTTGACATTTGAAATCCACATTTGAGGGCCTTAAAAAGTCCTTGAGATTTGAAACCTCCGCTTGAAAATCTTGAGTCTTTGAGATTGTAAACTCCCATTTTGGGGCCTTGAAAGTGCTTAAGATTTATAACCCTCAGTGTCCAGGCATTGAAAGTCCTTGAAAATGGAATAGTAATGAACAGTGTTTGAGAAGTCCTTGAAATTGATCTCACTGTCTGAGAAAACAGGAATGCAACCAGAATAAGAGGACAATCTTGAAAAATGCTTACTATTTTTTATTCCATCAGTTGCTAATGATCACGTACATTACTACTAGCTTTCTGGAGATGTTTCAGTGTTATGTATACTGCATTACTTGTAACATTTTTCTGTGTTTAAATCAGTTGTACAGATATTGAGAACCAAAATGGGGGTCTTAAAAAGTCTTTTATAGAATTATATGAACCCTGTCTAAACATGCAGTTGTTTTAAGACTTGACATGAAAAACAGTAAGACTAGTTAAGCGTTCCTTAATGCACCATGCTTGGATGGGATGGAGATGTATTCTTTGATGTTGCTGCTGCGAGGGGATGCAGATATTCATTGATCATATCTCGGGACAGCTGGGACTTTTAAGTGAATACGTTTTGAGGTTTAGAGATTGTAGAGACAAGATATCTCAGACAGCTGTTAGCTTGAAGTATATACATTTTGAGGGCTAGAGATTGCAGAAACAAAGACGCACTTCTTTTGTAGATTCTGGACTCCTTATGTATGTTAACACACATACACTCGCTTATGTATGCATTCCTACATACACACACACACACACACACACACACTCGCACTCATTCAGAGCTCTTACACTTGGGTGCACACGCACGCGCGCACACATACACACACACACACACACTCACACACACATACATATGCACATGTGCACATGCACGCATACATACACACAATGCATTACATTACTTTCCATGTATGTCGCTCTGGTTTTTCCTGAGTGTGATTTTATTTTTCTGTTCCTCAGTATGATGGAGACAATGAAAAGAAGGCCAAGGTGGACTGAACCTCCTCTGTAGACATTCCAAGCTGGAAGTGGATTTCAAAAGGATCTTGTCTCATGGCTGATGTTCATGGCGTTGGGGACTTGTTCATCTGTTTCAAACCAATCCTCCTCGTCATATGGGAACTTGATATTGACCACACACTGGGAATTTTCCAGTGGGTGACCATGTACGGATGTTGTGACATTAATGGTTCTCCAGGCACGCTGAGTGCACATCAAACCACTATCTCATCAACTTGAACTCCAAAATACTGGTGGATTGGTTGTTCCTTGTTGTGGGTGGAATTGCTCATTTGGGGTTTTCATTTAAATGGCTAAGAACATGTGATATGAAACACTAGATTACACACCAAGCATTGAAAATCGTGCTGCCCTATGAGTCTGATGTCTGCCTTGTTTGGCATTTACAGATGACAACGAAACGTATAGCCATTTATGTGCAGACATCCTTATCATGTTCACATTGTACAAACATACACACCTACAAACAGATGTACACATATTTATGTGCAAATGTTTGGTTCAGGGATGTGAGAAATAAGTGTGTATACTGTCACCATGGAGTTTGTACATATATAGATGGAATCACCGGAGAGGCAATATGTGCAACTTGCAGCTGACTTATTTTGTTCAGTATGGCTTGTGTTTACATGTTTTTGAATGAAGATGATGATGGTAAGCTTTTAAAATGTCGTGGAAGAGACAAGTGTTCAGGCCAGTGTTAATTGGTCTAGAATTTTTTCATTGTACTCGTTCACGTGTTCTGTGGCTGATTTCAGTACAGCAGAGGTGATACACCCAAAAAGACCAAATGCAATGGGTAGCATTTTATTTTTGATGCCAATGCATTTTCACTTTTACTTTTGAGTTCTCTCTTACAAAATCATCCTGATTATTTGTCGCTGGACTAAATGAGTTCAGGTAAACGAAGGTAAAAGCATGCATTTTCTTTCTCTTGCAGAAATTTATAACTTAATGCACAATTCAGATAGATTAAATGAGTTTAGTTGAACGAAGGTAAAAGCATGCATTTTCTTTCTCTTGCAGAAATTTATAACTTAATGCACAATTCAGATAGATAGATTAAATGAGTTCAGTTGAACGAAGGTAAAAGCATGCATTTTCTTTCTCTTGCAGAAATTTATAACTTAATGCACAGTTCAGATAGATAGACTGGGGGAAGGTTGGGGGTAGGGATATGGTGGGGGGTGGGGTAGAAGGGAAGAATCTCAAAGGATTCTTTCAATAAATTGTTCTGATAATTACTTTAAGCTTGCTTTTATTCTACATTGTACTTTAGTTTGAACTACATGCATGAAAAACTGTGTGAAATAATGTTTCCTTTTTTTGCAAAATCCATCAAATCTGGCAATTGATTTTGGTATGAAAATGACTTCTACCACAAAAATGTCAACCAGTTGTGAGGTGGGAACTTTCAAACGCAGTGTTTTTGGGAAAATTAATTCAACTCCTAGTTAATACCATGAAGTTCAGGTAGTTGCCTGCCCAAGTCGGTGGATGCAGTATATTTGAAACATCATGCTTTATTCTTTTCTAAATGTTAATATTGCTGAAGAGTGGCTGTTCTGCTGTATGTGGGTTTTTTGTTACTTCTGTGAATAGCTTGGTCTATGCTTGTGATGAAGGCTCGTATAACGTGGTTATGACGGCAACATTCTCTCGCCACAGAGACACTTGCATGACACCACATGGTGATTTGCAATCAGGTTCTATTGTCAGTTGTCTCTGAACATGTATATATACACTACAGCAGTCATGTGTCCCATTCCAAAACAAAGAATAGTATGTACCATTTTACTGTCCGGTTTGTATGATTGTCGGTGTGGACTGTAGATTCTTGTAAATATCTGTGTTGAACAGATGTTTGTGTACAACTCCAGGAAGCAGTATACCGTACATGTTTCTACTTTATTAGTGAACACCAAATACTGTGTTACATTTACAACTACATGTTGTGTGTGTCCTTTTGTCATTGAAAAGGGAGTGTGTACCCAGAGAAAGATGAAAGTAAAGGAAATGTTAGATTGTACATATCAGTTGTATACATATTGCTACATGGATAGCAGAGAAAGGATTTTTAATGTTATGCAGGAGAGCGATTTTTCAGCGTCTTTCTTGCAATGGCACTGCCACACTTGGTTAGCAAATCTTGGTTGATCAACACCAGTGGGCAGCCATGGGTTGGTTTATGCGTTTCATCTTGTCATTGGCACCAGTGCCCGTCACTGCCAAAGTGACAGTGTTTTAAGTTACGAGTGTGACCAGATTGCATTCATAGCTCTTGTCCCACTGTGTTACTTGGTATATACTGCTCATCTGTATAGCATCAAATGAATCTCACTGAAGTTGAGCTCATTGAGGGACGCAACAAAGCACAATCATTGGTGTAAACATCAAAGCATAGTATTATAGGCTGTCTGCACCTGTAGATATGGTCATCTTGTGCACCCCTGTTGGGCCATTCCTGGTTGAGGGTTTGTTGGAGCTAGATGCAGGTACACACAGAGAGACTAGGGAAGAGTTTGAAAGAGACATGGATGCTGCGGTTATTCAGTAACTGTGTGAGGTGGAAGGCGTCGGACACAAGGGCGTCGTGTATGAACGGTAAAGGTGTGATTTTTTTTTTTTTTTAAGATATATGAGACTTTTGAGTTACTGTGCCAGTTTGTGTGTGTTTTATTAGAAGGCTGAAGAGGTGAATATTCAGTTACTAAGAGTGTAAGAAACTCCAGTGGGCATGCAGAGACTGAATTTTTTATTTTTTAATGAAAATGATGATGAGGTGGACATAGTAGACGAGTGTTTGCCAGAAACAGTTGTGGATATCCTGTTGTGTGAAAGTTTGTTTGAATTGGACCGATGCAGATATGTGTGGTGATTGATTTTTAGAATGAGACACAGGTGTGAATTTGTGTGGCGATAGTTTGTGGAAGTGAGACATGGATGTGGATATGTGCGGTGACAGTGTGTTCGAGTAGAAATGTATGGCAAGGGTGAATTGAAAAGAGAGAAAAATGTTACTGATATTCAGTAACAACCTTTTGTGAGAGTTAATTAGAGTGAAACACATGGTAACAATGTGAGCAAGTTTGTTAGAATGAATCGCACAGGTGTTGTGGATAGTCGCACTCTGTCTCCGAACTGTTAATTAAAACAGTGCTTGGTTTGGGTTTGCCCAAAAGCAAAGCAACTTTGCTGATAAGCAAGTGCTTTGTACATGATAGAGATCAAAAATCCTTTTCATCATGTAATTTATTCAATGTCATCTTAACAGACAGGATAATTTCCATGTGATTTTTTTTTCAACATGCAAGTACTTGGTGCTTACAAATGGAAAATAAAAATGGATTGTGTGACATCTGCATACTGTGTGTTTTTGATGACTGGTATTAGAGCCATTCTTCACACCTTAATCAGATGCGTCTTCTGCTGTATGCGGGTTTTGCATTCCAAATGATTTAATGTTTATAATCATCAGATTCTGGACACATCAGCTGATGACAGTTGCTATCCTGAAACAAACTTTGTGATAGCATGGTTTGAAAATATTTTCGTACTGTTTGACACAGACAAGGTATATTTGCATGCACCCTCTCCCCCACCCACCTTCATCCCAGCAGTTGGTTCAGCAGTCCTGCCCCTTAAAAACCCTCTCGCACTATACTTCGATTCCAGCCATCAGCTCATTTTAGACAGCGGGGGCTGGAATAGCTCAATTGGAAGAGCACCGGACTCATGATCCTGGGGTTGCGGGTTTCGAATTTCGGTACATGGGGGATTTTTCCCTCGGAGTTAACATTGGTTTGGACTTCATTCCCCATACAGTCCTTCGAATGAGACTCTAAACTGAGGTTCCGTGTGTGAACACATGCACATCTCGCACACATGTAAAATCCCATCACCAACTTTCCGAAGAGAAGGCCAGTTTGGCCGTTGGTATGGATGACACGTTGCACATAGCATGCACATTCCCCAAGGATGGAGTATGGCTGCCTTAATGGCGGGATAAAAAAATGGTCATACACACTAAACTCCACTGCCTGTCTATACAGGCAGTGTCCACAGGAGTATCAGCCTGCGCACACAGAAAAAGAAAGAAAAGAAAGACTAGACAGACAGCAAATCACCAGCTGAGATGCTGTTAATTTGTATGAAGTCTTTGACGATTGTGTTAACATTAATATCTATATGCAGTAGCAACAACTGGTACTTGATGCAATATGTATGGGGCCCTGCCTACCTCACCATACATACGCTCGTCTTCATCATCAATGCTTTAGTGCTTGTCCAAGTGTTGAAAGGCCTGAAAAGTTCTCTCCCTTGAACATCCCCCCCCCCCCCCCCCCCCCCCCCCCCAATTTGTTAGTATTAACGCTTTTCACAGTCACTTGCGGGTAAATAGCCATTTACTCTGCGTGTTTTTGTTTTCTCCCGTCTGTGTCAATATAAATGCACCTATGCATCTGGTATTTGTGAAGACATCAGTATTGTGATTACACAACAAACATTGTCAAAAGGAATTTATGTGGATTCCATCAAACTGAAAGTTAACCCTTGATCTCTCTGTGTAATACTGCTGCACAGTAACAAGTCTTCTGTTATTGGATCTGATATGCAAAGTTGTGATTCAGAAGACATTCACCATTCTTACGAGTTTTAAACACACAAACAAAATACACACATACATATATGCGCACGCACACACCCACACATCAAATGCACCCTGACAACACTGAAAAGCTAAAAGCAAAATGAATAGTATTATGCAAATACATTCCATGCCATTTACTCATTTCAGAAACAGTACTGGTAATAAAGCAAAGGACATTTTTCATTTTCAAAAAGCATGAAATCGCACACTAAATCATACACACATGGAACGAAAAAGCATGGAGAAATAATCAAGCACGTCTCTTTGAGTTAATACTGGAATGCAAACAGGCTGAAAGGCCAACCATCTCAAAGCTGACTATCTGGGCCAAACCTGAACTTCCTCTTACAAAAATACATTTAAAGATATTGAAAATATTAAAGATTATGAGGACAACAAAGATGCTTTCACAACAAAATCTGAGTAACTGTAATTAACACCGGGTTGCAATGAAAATACAAGAGAACACATAAGCAAGCTGACATAGCAGAATTGTCTTTCACTCAACTTCTTGCAATGAATATCTCTTTGTACTTCAATAGCAGCATTTGTTTTCCACACAAAATACTCATGCAAAATGAAATTGAGCCACACTTGTAATTTCAATTAAAAAACACACAAAAAAGACATAAGAAGTTGCATGATTTGATATCCTAACACTAACTTTCTGACAACGTGAAAAGTGAAATGGTTCTTTCCTAGGTGTTGTACACTATTTTCACACACACCAAGGATTCTCATGCTGGCTGTCGGCACAAGGCAATGAAAAGTGAAATGGTTCTTTCCTAAGTATTGTACACTATTTTCACACACACACAAGGATTCTCATGCTGGCTGTCGGCACAAGGCAATGCGCTGTGAAAATCCTGGCAGTGAAACTTGTTTTTCAAGAGTCAGAAGAAAGAGAATGTGATCATTACACTAGCAATGATGAGAGAGAGCCATAGATGTCTTGTGGATATTGCCATCCTGCTGGAAGTTTCTGATACAGTGTGGTACCTATGCTCTGCCAGGATGAAGTGAATGGCACAGGTGTGGTACCTACGCTCTGCCAGGAGTGAATGGCACAGGTGTGGTACCTATGCTCTGCCAGGATGAAGTGAATGGCACAGGTGTGGTACCTATGCTCTGCCTTGATAAGAGTATATTACACAGGTGTGATACCTATGCTCTGCCATGCTGGAAGTGTCTGACACAGGTGTGGTATCTATGCTCTGCCATGGCGGAAGTGTCAGACACAGGTGTAGTACCTATGATCTGCTATGCTGGAAGCGTAAGGTGTCACAGGTGTGGTACCTATGTTCTGCCATGCTGAAAGTGTGTGACACAGGTGTGGTATCTACGCTCTGGCATGCTGGAAGTGTTTGATACATGTGTGGTATCGATGCTCTGCCATGCTGGAAGTGTCTGTAACAGGTGTGGTACCTATGCTAAAAGTGTGTGTCACAGGTGTGGTACCTATGCTCTGCATGCTGGAAGTGTCAGGTGACACAGGTGTGGTACCTACGCTCCGTCATGCTGGAAGTGTCTGACAGTCACAACTGTGACAGAACTCATAGTCTGGCATGTAGCCAGTGGGACACCAGTGCAAAGCAGCAGCGTGAACCAGAGGCGACAAAATGAACCTTCAGATGATTACACCAACAGTTTATGAAGAGCACAGCTGAATGCTAGGGCTGTGAACACTTCAAATATAAAAGAGCTTTTCACAATTAAATACTTATAAACTGTGAACAAATCTGATGCAAGCAAAGACTTTCTCCGCCAAAGAAACTTCCAACATACCAGATGCACTGACAAAGGAACCACCATTTCACACGCAGCATTACACAAGAGAAACAGTCTACAAAATGCAATCAGTAAATGGCCCAGGCGTTTCATACACAAGAAAATGTATGTTGTTCTGGGTGTTACAACAGAGGAGGGGCAAAAAAAGCTTCGAGAGTAGGAAAAAGAAGGGGAAAAAAAGCAAAGAGAGGGATGCAACCCTGTGTACATAAGCCATGTTCGTTGCAATATGAAATAGTGTCCCCCTTTTGGACATGGGTTGTTTGAGAACTGGATTTCCTTCTGCTTTCAACAGTATTACACCTAGCGATATCAACTTAAATCCTTTATAGATACTGACCCTACGTACAATCCTGTCACAAGGGATGAAAAACGCTCCCTCTGGCGACGTTCTTCAGTTTTTTCAAGTTATCTACCAGACATACGGACATATAAACACTCAAAAACAGAACCAAACATACTTTCCTGCTCTGCAGGCCAACAAAAGGAAAATGGTGTCAGATAAACTGAGACACCGTCCCTGTTAGATTTTAAGCACAATTTTTTTTATGCACAGCAAAACTTGTTTTCCCATTTCAGAAACTTTTCATGAATGCCTTTAGATCAGATAACAGAGCATTAATGGGCTTTCCTCACACCATTTTAAAAGTTTTGAAACCTAGAGAAATTGAAAATTTCATCAAACTTGGTAACATGGATCTTACAAATGTCTGGAATTTCATGAATAGTCATTTAAATGTTTCTGGCTTGTCTCTCTCTCTCTCTCTCTCTCTCACATGACTGTAAATACTGCTCAACTTCACAGGCTGTGCCTCCCCAAACATAAGAAGAGAACCTACAGCACTCCCAACAAAAATGGCTGCAATGCCAATACTGACAGATACTTTCTCCACAACAGACAGACTTGTGTCCCTAACTGATGTATTCTGAACGACAAACCTTCATGGTGAATAATCATGGAAATTAAAGGAAACAATAATAACTCAGTCAACAAATACACTGGCAAATTACCACAGTTGCTTCACTTCATGTAACAATGATAAACTCATGTTCAAGAAAAGTTTCAGCTGACTATCTAAACAATTTTAACAACTGAAAAATATTCAGAACCAACTCCTAAAAATCATAAACTTTCTCACAGACAGGACTGATATGCATGTGCTTACATGTAACTAAGCGTCAGATTAGACATATTTGGCAGAAACTGATATATATATATATGAACATAATGCAAGACAGCTCACAGATTTTGCACTGACTGAATTCTTCTGTGAAAAGACGAAGCTATGAAGCTCCATTTTTGTCTGGGACTATATGAACGAGTTGTACTGAATGCTTCCTTTCATATCTTAACTGCACAACAATCAGTAGGCCTGCGAGATGCAGAAACCTGCAATGCTAATCATGAAATTTGAGCAACACTCAGAGATGCACCAAATTAAGTAGACAAAACTCGACTGTGTGGTTCCAGCCTAGAACACACTCAGCTGTGATGGGAGCCAACTGTGTTGAAAAATTCCACCAATACATCCTACTCATAGCCTCCCAGTTTACAATGTCAACAACTGCACGATGAAAAATTGTTAAATTAATTCCATTCTTTAAGTCAACACGTTGACAGATATAAATACAATTAAACAGCCTCCTCACATAGCTTCTGGGAAAAAAAGGGTATACCTGAAAATTCAAAGTGCAATGAGATTTTTTTTTAATGTTTTTTTGCCTGTTTCTTTACAAAGCTTTGTCACCAAGTTGAATCAAACAACAACTGATCCAGGTGAAAGCAGCTAGCACTAAAGTGCTTTATTTGTTCTTTTTTTCATGGAATGGCAGCACTCTTGCAAAGGCTAAGGAGCAATCTTCAACTAACGCTATGATGCTTGGGATTATTTCATGAATATACTAACATCAACACCATCAGAAAAGCTGTGACCTGGAATCCTCAAGGCAAGAGAAAGCAGGACCTGGAGGGCGGACACCAGGCAGATGGCCAATGCTCTGGCAAGAGCAATGGGCCGAAGTAAGTAAGTAAGTAAATAACTTCATGAGATCAAAGACTGCATCTATCATGACTGAACAGTTTAAGACTGCATTCAAACATAGTACACAACCAGCATAGCACTCCGGAGAGCATCGACCTCCACCAGACAACAGTCTTGTCCACAGGGGAAAACATTACCTGTATGGACTGGATCATTTTAGTGATCTAGCATGAAAACGCGTAACATTTACATCACTAGAAGGTGTTTGATATTTCATGAAAATACACTACTTTACAGACAATATCAGTATATCCATTTTGTTCACTAGGAAGTCTGATATTCTTTTAAATTACATTACTGTATAAGTGACTGTCATTATCTTCATACTGTTCACAAGAAAGTTTTGATCCTCTATGAACATACTTTACATTACAGATGATTATCAATATCTACACATTGTTCATTAAAAAGTTTTGACATTTTATGAAAATGGATTACTATGTAGATAATTATCAGTATCTTCTCGTTGCTCAAGTTCAGCAGAAAATAATCTTCCTGAGCAAATCCTGAATTTGCCTCTTCATTCCTATTCACATCAAAACTTCCTGGTTGTTGAACCCAATCTGTACAACATTTGATGAGCATGTGCTTGGCCTCATTCCATCTTTCCACCAAGTCTCATTAAAATTGTTTCAGTAGTTTTTGCGTGGCCTTGTGTACAGACAAGCTAACAGACACTGTGTGGCCTTGTGCACAGACAAACTAACAGACATGGTGCAAAATGGGGAGTTTGTAATATACTCCCTGTTTGGCTAGTATACTTACCATGTCAGACCATAGCATTCTATGGCAGTTAGTCAGCTCGGCCAAGCCGAATTTTTTTTGTGGCTAATGCAGTAACAGACAGTCACGTGATGCCCACCCTACTTCTGCCATAGGAAGAAAGCCGGTGGCCGCTTCCTGTTCCTCATTCATCTTCGGCCTGCAGCCTAAGCAAGATAAGTTTTGTGCTCTGTCTCGCCTATACTTCTCTTTTGTGTAAAAATCGCTTGTGTGTTTGCTTCTTCACTTGTTCAGTTGTGGCTTTAGCTAAACCCTGGATACACATGCCGTCATGGAGGACATAACTAAATATTATGTGATTGCGCACTTAGCATCTACAGCAATGAACACTACTTGCAACAAGTTTTAAATCATATCTTCCAATGAAAGTTCATTATCTCTAATCATGCGCACACTTCACACATTAAAGCAAAAATAATCAGGTCATCAACCAATACCCCATATGCCCCAGGCACTTCTAGTTTTACATTTCAAATGCCATGTTCAGCTTGTTCCGCCCATGCAGGAGTCAATGTCTGGCTCCATTCACACTGAAGTAAATAAATCCGTTTCCTTACACACTTCAGGTCTAATGTTCACCTTCACACTTTGGCAGTTTCATTCATACTTTAACAGTCCTGGTTCATTCAGACCCACTATAAAGTTTAAGGTTCCATTCTGACTGAAACAATATTTGAATTCAATTTATGCTTAAGTTAGACAATCTGGTTTCATTCAGCATTGTGGTTTCATTCTGACTTAAGTCAAACACCCCACTTCCATTCAGACATCTTCAATGCATGACTGCACTCACTCCTCTCTTACTAATGTCAGTATCCTTTCATACTTCACTAACACCTATTTCAGTTGCACTTCTGCTAGTCACTCTAATCCTATCTCCATCACACTTAGCACCGCTCTGTTTTCATTCCTATTTCCATAAAACAAAGTGAATCCTTCAAATTTAACATTCATCCAATTCCATGCCAATTTCAATCCGAGTGAACCCTTCGCACTTAAACCTTGTTACATGCCAAGACTGTTTTCCTGCCAGTCCCAATAAATCAGGTGTTTGAGTGAAATGGGAAACGTTCTACAACAAAAAACATAGACATCTGAAATTTGATGTTGGGTGTAGTGCATGCTGTTCAATGTTACTGCAAAACCAGCCTTGCTGGTAAGTTTGAGTATGCCACTAAAACAGCACAAACTGTTAATGATATGATCTGCATATACAGGCATTGGGAGGCATGCATTGTTATGAAGATGTTCACATATAGAGAGGCATACCAGCGTTTTTATGATGTCCACATCACTGGACACTGGAGGGCAAATGTTGCTGTGAGTAGCACATAAACAGACTGGCAAGGGACGACTTCACAGCACTCTCATTCCATTCCTAATTCCATCCAGCAGACTGAATTCACAACAAATTCACTTCAATAATTATCAGGCACTGCTTGATCCAACCATATGTTTCATCATTTGACTTCACCCTTTTATCAACTGCTGCTTCCGTTCATTCTCATCTTCACCAGAGGTCCATTCACAGCCGTCTGGCTCTTCACACTCTTCTCCGCTGATTGCCTGCTTCCAAAAATGATTCTGCAAGACATTTGACTTGGCTCACACTTCTGCTAAATCACGTCTCACCTACACTTCTGCTACATCACATCTAACCCACACTCAGTTATATCACACATTTCCTACCCACACTTTGCTTAACATCCAGTTCTATTCATGCTTTAATAAATACTCCATTTATTCATCAGTTATTCCAAGGGAGATCTGTATTAGATCATCCACAGGGTCTAATCATTCTTTCACAAAAGATAGGATCTGTGAAGGTCATGAATATTCACAGGCATGGCCGCAGCCGGCAGGACACAAGATACTGGAGGCCAGCCATTCCTGTATGTGGTGGATGTGTCCTCCATGAAGACAGCCCCCTGACACCACACAGCATGGTGCCCTTCACTGGGTGATGGCTGCACACACACACACACACACACACACACACACACACACACACATAAAGAACTGTTACATCTTCTACATGAACATGGCACCATTTAGACACGTGAACTTCTTTTCAGACACAGAAGCATGGTAATTGTTTGATAAGGCTTTCGGATTCATTTCAACACTAATTTTAATACAATTATGATAAAAACAGCATATCATAGTACACAGACAAGTCTGATCAACTTTCATTTGATGTTTTGTTGCTAACAGTTCAGCAAGAAATTCTATTAGTAATAACTTATGTGACCCAAGATGTGGGGAGTCAGCAGCCACAATATGATCTACACAGTAAAGTTGTGCGACTATGCTGGTCAGTCATCAACATCAGCATCCCACACAATCTGTTACAGGGTCACCAGTATCAGCAAATTCACGACTGTTGCTGGACAGATGTGGTGGTGCCTTCCGCTGACTGAGCATTTACCATCGTCAGCAAGGGGCTCAGTAGGTGTGTCCTGTGAAAGGTTTTTAAATCAGAACAGGCACCACTGAGCACACCAAAGTGACTTTGCAGCAGTATCATATGTTCTCTGGTGAGTTGACACATAATGACCTGACACCGACTGCTTCCTGTCAGAGCCTGGAATTACTAAGGGGAAAAAAAGGAAATTTCTAAGGGGGTCCAGGGGCATGCTCCCCCAGAAAATGCTGAAAATAAAGACCAAATCTGTGCAATATGAGCATTCTGGAGGCAAATTTGAGGGAATATAGCACATCGAAATTCATATTTGATCATCAATCTCAAAACACATTGAAAAGACTAATCGTACGAGGCAACACAAGGAAAAGAAAAGAAAACATGGGCAGAAGTTCACTCTGCCTAGAGCACTAACACACACCTTCTCTCTCTTTTTCTACAACCCATCATTTTCAGTTTTTACTAAAGGAAAGAATTCAATCAAGCCCAAAATATACACAGAAAGGGCTAATTGTACAACACAAGGAAAACTAAGCAAAACACAGGCTCTCATGCTGCCTAGAGCACAAACATAAACCTCCTCTTCTTTTAATGTCACCATTTGACTCAAGATTTTTCAGAAAAAATTCAATCAGGCACTAATAAACATACACTGAAATGGATGATGAAATTGTACAACACAAGGTAAACTAAGTAAAACATTAGCAGAAGCGCATACTGCCTGGAACACAAACATAACTTTCTCTTTTTTTTTTCAACTCCATTATCTGACACAAGATATCTTAAAATGAATACAATCAAGCCCCAAACACACACACTGAAAAAACAAAAAACAGGGTGTGAACTAAGCAGACACCTCTTGCCGTTTCCAATGCTTGGCAGTTTTCTCGTGGTCTTCTAAGGCAATTCGGCCTCTCAGGTTTTAGACAACGTGGCAGTGGCATAAATCACAGAAGGCAGTCCCTACCATGTCGACTTTTCGAATATCCTCAGCTAACAGCTCCTCTCCTACTCCATCTCCATCCACGTCCATTTCCAACTATCCTCTGCCCTTGAATCATCAAAAACGTTGCCATACTTGACTATTCACCTGTCCCCCTTCTTGAAGAAATGACCGGATTTAAGTCAACCCACAATGCATTGCGCGCAGTAAGCCTAGACTGAGCTTCCTTCGGCAAGTAAGAGTTCGTGAAGTCATCTGCTACACTGTGGGATTGTAAAAAAAAAGTATGACCGTTGATTTTTCTTTGAGCGGAAAATTGGGGGGATGATTTTCAATTTTGATTTATGTGAGTATCCATGTTTCGGCGCCGAATTCAGGCTCTGTTCCTGTGGACTGCCAGTGCCAGGGCTGTGGCGGTCCGGACCTGGCTGTGGCAGTGGATGAGGGGTCAGAATGAGCGGCAAGGGTGAAATGCCACTGAGGTGACACAAGAGATGGGACAGCAAAAGATGCGCGCGCGCACACACACACACACACACACAAACACACATATACACATATCCCCCTAATAGATTTTTATGGTAAATTTGGCACCATTTGGTCCTTCTTTCTTCCTTTCATATTACATCCTCAATCTGGTTAGTAAGGTGAAGTCCACGTCTGCCGCAGAGACCCAACCGGTCCCCACAGCTTTCTCCTTGACCTCATCTGGACTGGAATCACTTGTGGCTGTGACAGGGCTCCTTTGAGGAGCACCATACCATCGAATATCAGACTGCATGGCACACAGTGGGTGAGATGCATAGTGTCTGGTCTTCTACTGTGCTTGTGAGTCTCTGCACAAAGTCTGCCGGGTGACCTCCGCCGACATATTTGGACTTCAGAGCAGTTCACGGTTGTCTGGTTATCCTGCTAATACGGGGCAAACATAACACCAGACTGTGCAGGTTTGGACTCAAGTTTTCCTTCTCCTGAGCTATGTTGGTTCGTGGCAACTTCTTCTGTATTATCCAATGCACCCACCAAGCGCAAAGCTTGAGGGATCCCCTATCCACCAACTAGGGGATGCGCATCCAAGCTGTATAGCCCTGGATTTAGACTTTCAAGCTTGTTTGTCTGGTGGTCTAGAAAATTTAAAAGCTACATGCTGTGTTAAAATAACATGGCAGTTAAAAGTTTGATAATGACAAAACTACTTCTGGTGGCAAGAAATAAACTTCTGTTGAGTTCTGCATATGCAAAAGCTCTGAAGAAAAACATATACACCAACCTCTTACATCAGTGCAAACAAGTCTGACCACACACACACACACACACACACACACACACACACACACCATGCAATCTCTCTTCCCATACACTTTCCCTCCCAGCCCCTCACCAAATGCTGCAGAGGTTGACGACTTTCTTGCACTTGTCACACAGCCAGCCAGCACGCTCCATGACGCGGGAACAGTGGGGGCAGGCGGTGTGGATGGTGGTGGAGGTCTGGTTCATCTGGCTCACCTGGGGCAGGTTGCTCAGGGAGATCACCTCGTTGGCCACGGTCCACAGCTCATAGCGGCTCAGCAAGTCTGCTCACAAAATATAAACAGCAAAAAAAAACCCTGCCATTTTTATGCAAAAGATGTGGAGGGATATGAGTGTGCACCGATCTTTGACTCCGAATAGAAAAATCTCCTTTAGCCCTGGGGTGTCTCAAGTGGGAACAGACCCGCAAGGACCCTTGGCTCATGAGAACAGTGGTTTGACCACTGGGCCAGTCGGGCCCTGTAAGGTGCAATCAGTACTTGTCTGTCTAACTGGGTTCCCCTATCAATATCACAGTTAAAACAAGCCATTTTATTGTTTCTCTCTCTCTCTCTCACACACACACACACACACACACACAGAGTGATAATTATATGCTCTGCACAAATGTGTGTCTCTGACACATGAAATTCCCATCTGAAGCACTGGAGTTCTGGCCAGTGGGTCACTACAATGTACAAAATGCACCCTAATGCTATAATCTTCTGCTGTACACACTACAACTTGAAGCATATTGCAAAAAAGCGTTTTTGTCCAGAACATCACAATCCAAGCCAGTAACTGGTTCTTTCCTCGTTGTTTCAGAATTTTCTGAATCAATAAACAACTTCTGCTTGCCAACAGGAGTCTTCAAAATAACCTACCCAGTCTCTGATTGGACCACAAGATCACATGATTCAGCCAGGTTGCCCTGAAGTGTCAAGTATGGCAAATCATAAGAGGTTCAGCTTTTCTTAATCAAAATAAATGTCTCAATGGTAGCTTGCAGGTAATGTCCAGAGAATGGAACACGGGGTCCCGCAATCTTTCAAACATGACTGACTGGGACAGTTCAAATGCTGCATTACACCAAGTTACGAATAAAAGTTTTGTGCGCTATGCACAAATGGCGAGTCTAAATTTGGAATTCAGAATGCTTTCATGAAGTGTTTTTCACAAACTTTCTACATTCGGCTCTTGTTCCTCACTATGCCTCTGGTTATCACTGTTTGGCAGCTGAAGCATTGTCAAGTGACAGAACTTTTCAACACTGTCCGAAATGGCTTCAGTAGAAAAATCTGACTGACACAGGTGTAATGATCAAAGACGATATCCTAGATGTCACATTTTACTGTTAAAATCATCACTATGCACATGTTCATGCACACACATCTATTCACTTTAATTCATAACACATTACAAACAGTAGAGCAGAGTCTGGATTCAGTGAATGTTAGGCAAAATCTGGAGTATTTTATGATAATGTGATTTTCATTTGCTCCTCTCTACATGTCTATTTCTACCTCATTCTGTGTCTTTATGAGAGAGCAAGTCAATCAGTATGCTCACGTTTTTAGTACATTTTCTGGCAGTCATGGAGTTTGACCCCTTAATTATTCTGGTGACCCCTTGAAAACTGGATGTTATGTTGCACCCAAGTCGGACTCCCTAATGTCTATGAAACACTTATCACTGCACACAGATGCACATGCATACATATATACATCACATTCATACTTAATTTTGTATTCTCTTACAAAGGTATGCCTGAGTTGGTACATGCCATCATACAAATAAGCTGTGATGCCCTCTTCATTCATACATTTACACACATAAGCTATGTTGCTTGTTAGGAAGAATCTGTATTCCTCCTTGGAGTTTGAATAGCTTTCCTTTGCATTAGTATATAAATGACTTGATAGCCACGATATCTTTGTCTCCTACAGCCATTGTTTTATGAACTGTCATTCTCTCAAATCTTCTCATCCTCCTTCAGCATGAGTATGCACGTATGTGTGCACACTCAATGTGTACACACACACATAACACACACACACAAACACAGAACACAGAGAACTGACCAATGTAACTGAGGAACCAGTTGACCTGGGTGTCCAAGTCGATGTGAGAGCGAACATGCTCCCCCAGAACAATCAGCATGGATACACAGGTCTGGATGTCTCCCCCTGACACAGACGCACAGAGATAACGGTCACACTCCCATCAGCTGCCGTGGTGATGTGATCAGCATCGCAGACTCCCGGCTGAGAGGTCATGGATTCGATTCCCATCAGAGTCATGTGGGATTATTCTGCCCTGACCAGCTCCTACCCAGAGTTGAGTTTGCTATGGGCTCAGTTGGGAAGACTGGGATCACACAGTCAAGTTTCATCCTCTAAACGAATGCCCCTCTTACGAGTGTTGCTCAAATTTCCAGACCAACACTGCAGGTATCTGTATCCCTCGGGCCTGGCTGACACTGGGATATATTATGATAGTAAGCGTAGAGTACAGCCCTGTCATGCAGCCTCAGACTGGAATGGAAATTCGTAGCATCATCTTCATCACCCTCATTCTCATCGGTCAGCATTTAAAAACACACACACACACACACACACACACACACACACACACACACACACACACACACCCCATCGCGCTCATTTACAGAGTTGCTACAATACTGACAAGTCAATTACATAGCTACTAACACAGTCTGAGTTAAAGATTAAGGGCTTAGGGGCAGAGAACTGAGGTTTACCATGTCCAGGACACATTAAAGACTGTGCCTATCCTTCTCCTTCCTCTGCTTTCACCTTCCCCAAACTGAATCAGGTTATCTCCTTACTGCTGGGTTTTCACACCATAACAATCTGACTCTGTAAGTTATTCCAGCTTAAGCCATTAGCTCGAAACCCAAACATTCAAACCTTTTGACAATGGATCTCATTACAAAACATTCTAATCTTTTGACAATGAATCTCATTACAGTCAATTATATTACCTACATAACTCTCCTGTTAGGACAATGTCATGGTGCCATTTACATAATAGCCACCATACCTAATAATGTAGTCAATTACACAGCTGCAACCACACAGACTGGTCAATTACATAGCTGCTACCACACTTTCTAATCATTTACATAGCTATCCCACTCTCAATGTAGTAATTTCACAGCATTACTAACCTACATCACTGTAGTAGTCATTCATACAATCACACTTTGTAGTTGTTTACCTAGCTTCTATAATATTGACAGCAGACATGATTTACACAGTTGTTACCACATCAGCCAGAAGTCATTTACATACCTGCCCATCACACTCTGACTGCAGTCTTTTACACAATTGCTATCACATCCCATAGTCATTTACATAACTGTCATCACACTTTCACCAGTCATTTACACTGCTACTATCTCTCTCTGTCGTCACTTTATCTCTCGCCTCACTCCTAACTCCCCGCCCCACTCATGTATCATTCTTAAAACTTAGCTCCTGCTGGAAATAGGAGAGGGTGGGAGGGAATGGGGGAGATGGAGGAGTAGGAAAGGATGGGAGGACTGGCATCATGCATTTAGTTTACACAGCAGTAAACACAATGACCCTGACTGCAGTTATTTAGTTCACACAGGTCCTATTACACTTGTTTACATAGCAGATATTGCAAAAAAACTACTGTGATGAAAAAGCATATACTTTCACTCATTCTGTTCAGACCCTATGACACACTCGAGGTAAGACTGACAGGAATGACAAACAAACACATCTACGATAGAGGAGCCAGAAAGAACAGCACAGGAATAATGCCACTAAGAGAGCACAGGCAAATGAAACCCACCCACCCCCCGATAACCATCACTCTATCTGTTCATCTATGAGTATATCTACTTACACAGGAAGATCTACGCTATTTCTTTCTTCAGGGATCTCCATTAATACACCCTGAATATTTTAGAGGCTTTTCTTGAGAATAGTTGTGCGACACATATTTTCAGAGTTCAGTCAGTTACCAAAATGGAAAATACCGTCACTTCCTTTAATACTATTCAGGTAATTCTGAACACTTGCTACAGCAAAATGAAGCAATATATATGTTTCTCAATGATATGTATGCATGCTCTATTTTTCCACACTGGCACACCTCCAACACTGGTAGTGACACTGACCTGCTCAGCCAAGCAATGAATGGCCTGTATGGCAAAAGGGGTGAAAATCTAACGTAGGTCCACAATGTAGAGCGGAACAGTCGATGTTCAAGTTGAGGTATTGTTCACTGGGTTCTGAGTCGTCGATGGGTGTCTGCAGGGGGGTAGTGAAGGCTACAGCGTCAGACTCCACCGCCGCAATGATGGACTCATGGTCAGGGCGGTCAGGTGGCGCAGTGGGTCCCGTGATTTCATGGCGAGGCTGGAATGCCTCCGTTTGCAACTGAGTCCACTCCTGCCACATGAAATCACTTATCATTGTAGAACAATAATCATTAAACACAGAACACAAATCACTCTTCAACACAGGACAGAAAACACTCACCAACATTATAACAGGAAAAAAAAAACAGAAATCACTCACCAACACAGAACAGAAATCAGTCACCACACAACAGAAATCACTCACCAACAAAGACAGAAAAATCACACTCACGCAGAACAGAAATCAATGCAGAAATCACTCACTCAACGCAGAACAGAAATCATTCAACGCAGAACAGAAATCATTCAACGCAGAACAGAAAAACACTGAGCAACACAGTACAAAAAAAAATACTCACCAACACAGAAAAAAAAAAAAAAAAATCAATGAACACAGAGCAGCACCAACACAGTAAAGAGATTACCCTACAAAGAGCAGAAACCACTCAACACAGAACAGAAATCACTTAACTACACTGAACAAAAATCACATATCAATGTAGAACAAAAGTCACCAATTTTGAAAATAAAGCACTTTCCAACTCTGAACAAAAATCAATCTCCAATACTGAACAGAAATCACTCTCCAACACTGAACAGAAACCACTTGCACAACACTGAACAGAAATCACTCCCAACTTACTCATTCACAAACATTGAACAGGAATCACTCACCAAATGTGTGAAAAAGGATGGATAAATATCAGAACTGTACAACCCAAAACACAGGAAAAGTACAGAAACAAAAGACAACAGTGACAAAAAAGTACTGCTATTCAGTCACATTTGATAACAGTCTGACAGAAAACTCCTCTCTGAAAGAAACAAAACACCCCCAATTTAATCCAGATCTTTCTATCCCCTCACAGACTGTGTAAAATCTGTTATGAATTTTGCGTAGGGATACAACAAACCTTTTACTTTGGTTGCTGAGCACTACTGCCTGTTGTATTTGTAAAATGCCAGCGAGTTAAAGTAACCTTTTAACTACTGTTCCACTTATTGACATTGACTACATGCCCTTTCTAAATGTGTTATCAGGGAGGGCTCAGCATTAAGTAATGTTTTGACCTATCAACTCAGGGGGCCCAAACAGTTCAGTTGGTAGAGCGCCAGACTCATAATCCAAGGGTTGCAGATTAGAATCTCCGCCAGGCCGTTTCGGTACAGGGGGATTTTTTTCCTCGGAGTTAACATTAGTTCTGACTCCATTTCCCATACAGTCCTTCAAATGAGACTATAAACCGAGGTTCTGTGTGTGAACGCATACATAACATCTTGCATATACGTAAAATTCCATCACCAACTTTCGGACGAGAAGGCCAGTTTGGCCTTTGGTATGGCTGACACGTTACACATAGCATACACCTTCCCCTGAAGATGGAGTATGGCTGTCTTAATGGCAGGATAAAAAAAAAAAAAACGGTCATGCACACAAAGCTCCACTCCCTTTGTGGGTAGATGGGATTAATACTTGCCTGTCCATATAGGGAGTGTCCGCAGGAGTACCAGCCTGCGTACGCAGAAGAAGAAGAAGAAGACGACCTATTAACTCTAACTCCTGTGACCTCCAGCTGCAGTAACTTTTGAAATAACCCCAAAAGTTTTTTTATGTTTTTTTTTAAGTTCATGTGAAGTGTGTTCTGATAACAGCAAGAAGTGGCAATGGTAGAGGACAATCTGTTTAGCATGACTGTGGATGATCCAGCAGTTTAGGAACTACTTAATCAGCAATGAATGCACAATATCAGTGTACTATATACAGATGTGTTTGAAATCACTTCAAACTGACTTTGTGATGAATTAAGAGACCAAAATGTGGGGTGTTGACTTCAATGTTCTCATCCATTTTTGTAGATTCCCAGAACAGGCAAGAGACCAACACAGTCACAAACACTAACACACAAACATGTACACAAACTACATCCATTACAAAATTTTCATACAAACTTTGGTACAAATCTGAACATGAGGTTTCTTTTGGATTTTTTCTTGAACAGCATCCAGCTTTGGGAGTCCCTCTGACACTCTGGAAAATCAGATACATGATGAGAAAGAAAGAAGTTAGCCAGCAGTTAAAAGCTGAGTCAACAATCTGACCTCTCCAGGCGGCAGGTTGATGCTGAGGGGATAGGACAAGATCTCGTTGTCACCATCACCAAAGAAATAGTCCCCATTGTGGCCCAAGCCACTGGCGTAATTTGCCAGGTTGTCCTTGTATTCTGAGCTTTCTCCTTCTGATTCTTCATCAGTCCCTGCGGACATGGCCAAGCACACATCTCGTCAATATTTCAACAGTACATCTCAGTCTGATAAACAATATTGAGAACAGCACAGCTTCACGAGTTACAGGAAACTTATGAAATCAGGTCTTAACTTTCTCATTACCATTCCACCCTATTCTGCCATTAGCAATAAAGTACCAGTCTGCCCTATTCTGCCAGTTGAGCATGGCATTCCAAGCTGTTCCCATAGGAATTATTTGGGAAGTTTCAATTTCCTGACATTTCCTGTCGCAACAAAGACCACCATTTTCAAGCAACAACTACACACAAAAAACCTTGCTGTGGCCAGCGGCCAAGTAAATAAGCAAGGAATGGAAAACAGTCCTGGGACTGAAAAGCAGTTCAACAGACAAACATGTGCACCCACAACACACACATATATGACAACACACAGCTGAACACTCAGACCAAACACAAAGACACGAACATCAGGTAAATGTAGAGAACTGACCGGTGCTACACTCAGCCGTCTTCTCCCTGTCGTTATCACTGCGCACCACCACCTCCTGCTCGTTGTCTGGACTGGACATCGACTTCCCTGAAACCCAGACCAATCAAACCACATTAATCAACCCACATCAAACATCCCACACCGATCCATCCACTTACTTCAATCAATCATCTAAATTAACTGACTTAAATCACCTCACTTAAACCATCTTAATTCAATCATTTTGAATATATCAATTCACTTATGAGCTCATATATATCGACTAACCTAAGTAAGTCCACTAACATCAATCAACTAACACTGATCAACTCAAATCAATAAGCAGTTAAACCTACATCAATTCACCACAATCAAATGACACCAACCAACTCAAATCAATAATCAGTTAACCCACATCAATCAATTCACATCAAACAAATGATATCATTCAACTCAAATCATCAATCTTATCAATCAAATCTTATCAATCACCTAACTTAAACATCCATTTCAAACATGTCACATCAAGTCAAATCAATTTCTTGCTGATTAACATTGAGACTGTCACTAACATTGAGACTGTCATGACTGTATGCATAATCTGAACCACCATTTTTAGGTTTTCCTGTGAAGTGAAGATCATGGTAAGAACTTCATGTAAGCTTCTTGCTGCACAACATGCTGAGTCATCTCGCTTCATCAGGTTTCTTGCATTCTCGCATTGCAAATGATTTTATTGCATACTCAGGGCTCCCACAAGCAAAAATAACTGAAATTCTATGGGGCGTAGGGGCCATGCCCTCTCCACCCTTCCCCAAATCTCTCTCCTCCTCCTCCCCTGTCCCCTTGAAAAAAAAACTGAAACTTGCTTTCAAGATGATGAAGTCTGAAGCTAATCTGTGCATCTGGTGATGAAAAACCATTTTTAGATCCCACCATGACAAAAGCCATTTGTCTGTACAGCTTTGGTCTCAGTCTTGTTCTCTTTTCAAGCGTCTAGCTCATGCACAATGTCAGAACACAACACTGATTTGCCTTCAACCAGGAAGGCAAAAATGATGACTGCTCACTTTTGCAAGGAAGTTTATAGACTGACAACTTTCCATGATGTCAGTGTGGTATTCTAGCATTTCAAACACAACTAGCCCTTAACAGATTCTCCTGCTACTTCTTGTTCCTTTTTTTCTCTGCCAATTCTTTTTTTTCTTATGCACTTAAATTTTGCTAGATGCAAATTCAAGAAAATCAGGAGCCTGCATATCCATTGTGCGCTACACTATATCTGCTTCCCAAGACATCAAGCCACCATGCACAGGGTTAAACGTAATAAAATACATTAAAAAATAACAAATGAGCTAAAAAAAAAGGAAGCAGTTAGAAAGAGTGAGAGAGTATGTTGCTTATAGCCCAGCCGACAACAATGGACCATATCATGGGCTGTCAGCTCGTTGAAGTCAACTCTCAAAACTGGGAAAGTTAGGATCGGGAACTCACAGACTAAATACCTGAACTATGCAACATACACCCAGAAGAGAATAAAAAAGAGACACTCTAAAATAAACTGGCGCTCTGAAAGTTAGGATGGGTACCTGATGGACTAAATATCTGACCTACGCAACAAAAACAACAGATGAGAGAAAAAAAAACTTCTCCCACAAACTAACACTCTAACCCACTGACCC
Organism: Conus betulinus; assembly: GCA_016801955.1. Classification (NCBI taxonomy): domain Eukaryota; kingdom Metazoa; phylum Mollusca; class Gastropoda; order Neogastropoda; family Conidae; genus Conus; species Conus betulinus. The sequence goes on along the minus strand of JADBJO010000097.1, from coordinate 531,956 downwards.
CTAACACTTAGTCACCAAGGCACAGCTGGGGATTACCTTTGTCAGGGTCCTGCTTGTCAGTGGAGGCATTCAGCGACACATTGGCTCGGGGCACCTGCAGGCAGGTGGACTTGGTGGTGGTCTTGGTGTAAAATACATCGGCCAATAGCTGCCATGTCTGTGCTATCTGTCAACAGGAAAACAACTCACCTTCAACTTACAGTCCATGTCAATGTTTTTACAGAATTTTGAAAAATTATTGATAAAACTCTACTGGAAAAACGTAGACAAACGAATCACAAGACAAAAACTTGACATGTTTCGACCTCTTAGGTCTCCTTCAGGAAAGATACACAACACTTGGGACAATGAAAATGAACGAGCAATCACTTATCTTCATCCAATTATGCACTCCTGCATACTTCAGTCAGCTGACTGACTCATTTACATAAACTATACTTGATCAATGAGACCCAACTACAACACAACGGAAACTTGTTGGCGGTTGGATCCCTCACTCCTCTTGTGAGTCATGGTCAAAAGATGGCCATAAGACACTGGCTGGATGACCACAAATTTCTTAATGCTTAAACACAGAAAGTGGGCAGTTTCAGCAAATGTTGCAATCGAGCCAAGTCTACTGTCAGTTGACTGACATGACCAGCAGACATTCATCTTGAATTGGTGTGAGCAGGAAGAAGTTGATTTGTCATCAATCACAGGCACAAGCATTTTGTTCACTCAGTGATCACATGGTGGGCAGAATGTAGATGTATATTGGTATTTGTCCCAGTTCTGCCTGAACAACTTGTTGATGAGCTGGTTTGTCATTGTCTGTGGGCTGTTTGCACAGCAGAGGGGCAAACTGAAATCCAGCTTTTGCTCTAGTATATAGCTCAAAAGGGCAATAACTCTCAAGCAGTCTTAGGGTGAATAACTGATCACTACTGATTATGTATTGGCTAGTTTGACTTCCACTTAATCTTGACAGACTGATCTCTTTCATAATTTGATCATATTCTGTTTGTACAGTATGATTTATTTAAAAACTGACCAAAAAAAAAAAATGTCTATGAAAAATGAGAAATGATGTATGATCAGGTCCGAGCTACACACCTGGTGTTTGTTGACCGCAGCACCGACGGCCGAATTGTGCCGGCACAGCTCCTCGGTGCTCAGTCCCTTCAGGCGGTACTTCTTGGCCAGTTCCAGAAAGCCTCCCATGGAGATGTCCTGGGTGACCAGGTGCAGCGGGCTCTGGGGGAAATCCTGAAGGAGAATGCCTTCTAGGTCAGGCAGAACATCGTCACCATCAACCTCATCATATGCGTCCTCACCCCTCACCTCATGACGAGCCTCACGATCACCATGGGTGGCTCTGGGCTTTTTCCCTCCGCTCACAGGCCTACCCTGGAAAGCCCTCAACACTTGGTGTTAATTTAAGGGAAAGGCTTCAAGCAGCAATCAAACACTATCAAGAGCTCATCACATGGTAACATGACATTCATTCAATCTGGATAATGTTACAGACAATACAAAACATAATTAAAAGAACACTGACACAAAGGAATGGACACAGATATAAAACACACACACACACACACACACACACACACACACGGTTAGGCACACAAACATACAGTGAACAATTACAAGAGAAAACACGAAAAAAGCCTTGAAGCAGGACAGATATTTCTGAAAATACAGATGATTAATCATAGCATACTACTGACAAACACGACAATGACATGACTGACAATGATTAAAAGCAGAAGCTGTTATGAAAAAATGAAATTGAAGATCTGCCACCATAATGTTGATGAAAAAGATGATAACTGTAATGATCAACCCCCACAGAGTTGACAAAGAAAATGAAGATTATATGCCATATACATAGACTGTGCAATTCAGTTGCTATCCCAAGACCCCAAAATTTGATAATGACACCGGCAATAACACCATGCTTCACCATTAATTATTAAACCTTACTTCAATACCCAGCATATTCATCAATCATTCATGTCTTAAAGCAGTTTGCAATACTAGAAGGTTCTGTTAGACAGCTCATTCTGTTTCACAGGATCAAGATCTCTAACATCACTGGTTTGACTGAAGATATAGATATGACATGATGATGAAGGAGGTCACTCACGTATGTCTCTGTGGGCTCTGCAATCTGCTGAAAGATCGTTACGCGGCTACTGGCCATAGAGAAGAACAGCTCACTGCGCGACTGGGAAGACTTTCGTCCAAACACCGATGTCCTTCCCCCACTTTCCTTCTCTTTGATACATGTCAACATACACACTTTTCAAATTAAGTCTTGTAACTGTTTCCCTTTCCTTTGGTAAAAGTCAATGTGCACACTTTTCACAGCAAAGTTCTCTACGGCTTTCCTCCCATTTGGTACATGTCAACACATACACTTTTCACAGCAAAGTTCTCTTACCACTTTCCTCCCATTTGGTACATGTCAACACATACACTTTTCACAGCAAAGTTCTCTTACCACTTTCCTCCCATTTGGTACATGTCAACACATACACTTTTCACAGCAAAGTTCTCTTACCACTTTCCTTCCATTTGGTACATGTCAACATACACACTTTTCACCACAAAGTCCTCCCAATGCATTCCTTCCATTTGGTACATGTCAACACACGCTTTTCACAGCAAAGTCCTCCTACCACTTTCCTTCCATTCTGTACATGTCAACACACACACTTCTCACAACAAAGTCCTCCCAATGCTTTCTTTCCATTTGGTGGTACATGTCAACACACATGCTTCTCACAGCAAATTCCTCCCACTGCTTTCCTCTCACTGGTACAAGTCAGCACACACTTTTTTCACAGCAAAGTCTTCCCAGCACCTTCCATTTCTTTACTTGTCAACACACCCATTTTTCATCAAAGTCCTCCCACCATCTCCCCTCTCTTTGGGTGCAACACACACACACACACATTTCGAGGCAAAGTCCCCCCACCACTTTTCTTCTCTTCCGTACGAGTCCTTCGCTTTGGTACTAGTCAACACGCACACTTTCCACAACAAAGTCCTAAGACTACTTTCCCTGTCTTTGGTACTTGTCAACACTCACACTTTTCAAACCAAAGTCTTCCCACCACTTTTGCTCTCTTTGGCACATGTCACATACACTTTCAAGGAGAAGTCCTCCCTCTTCTTTCTTCGTGGAACATGTCAACACTAAGATTTTTTAAACAGCAAAGTCCTGCCATGGCTTTCCTCTCTTTGGTTCATGTCAATGAGGGTTGGATGATCAGCATTTCAAGATCAATAACCATGTGTTCATAAAAAACAAGAAAAAAAAACCCACCTAATGTTACAGTATAACACTACAAAAATAAAAGGAAACAAACTTAAAGATGACACAATCAAACAAAGATCAATCTATGATCAACATCATACCTGAAACAAGAGCACCTAACTTGCATGCAGGACCACCCAACTTAACTGAAGTTATTCAGTGATCAAAAAGTGAAATAATAACAGACACTGCAACAGTCACTGTCACCAATATTAACTGATTTGTTTTTCAGACACATCCATAAATTATGTCTTCACTGATGTCTGAGTGTTAAATGGTTTCACTGATGTACGAGTCACAGTTGTCAATTTAGCAGTGCCTGGGCTACTAGATCATCCACAATCATTCAACAGCAACAAAGAACCATATCAGTGATTAAACACAGGTAAAGCTACAAACACTTTTTCTTTTCTTGCAGACGACATACTGGAGTTCTTGTCTCGGTACGCCAGACTGATGTCACCGTGAACACTGGATGTCCACTCCAGACGGAACGACATGATCCCCCGGTCGTTTGGCATCCGCAAACACATGCTGAATCAGCATGTTGTCCTTCCCAGTGCTCAGCAGAACATGGGGATCTTTCCACAGAACACCTGTTTGAAAACATCAGAACATGGCTAATCCAACGGTGGAGTGAGGGAGTGGGCGAGTGTGCTTGTGTGAATGTGAACACAGTTTTTTAAGGTTTTACAGGATTCATTTCATGGGCATTTTACTCTGCGAACCCTATTGACAATTACAATAGTTCAGACTGACAGAAAACATCTCAAGTTTTTAAACTAAAGTACGAAAATCTGAATGCATAATGCTGGGAAATTATTAGACTGGTGAACACACTGGTTCTGCAAATGCTACATGATCAATCTCTAAATGTTTCCCTTTTAAACTGATACAATGATAACACACAACCACCCAAACATTTGTAAGCTTTTAATCCAATACGCTTCTTTCATATGCACACACACACACACACAGGCAAACACAAACACACACACACACACAAAAACACACACACACACACAGAATTTTACACTGATTTTCTCTTTCTCACACACACACACACACACTTCACCCACAGGTGGCCACATCTTTATGGCGGTCAAAGCATGCGAAGGGGATGTAGGGTCGACGCACATCCCACACATTTATGCTATGGTCCAGAAGCAAGGAACAGTTGGCGATATGGAAACGGCGCTGGGGCCGCCACTTGATGCGACCCACAGAGGCGATGGTCTGCACTGTGTACATCAGCTGGGCCGGCTGCTTGCTCACATCCCAAACCTGGGACAACAAAGCAATGAAAGCATCAACACTGTACAGCAAGGTTTTGTCTTTAGTCTGTCCATCTTCCGTGCTTCAGTGAAATTACTCTCCAACACTGCTCATCCTAGCTCTGCCATTTACTGCCAGGACCTGGCTTGTTCCGCTGCTGGCTCTTGCACCGGCAATCCACAAGAAGCACCCAATATCAAGTCGTTAGGAGGCAAGCCACCAGAATCGACACTGCACACCTATCTTTCTTTCTTTCTTTCTGCGTACGCAGGCTGATACTCCTGTATAGACAGGCAGTGGAGTTTTTTTGTCTATGACCATTTTTTTTTTTTTTTTTTTTTTTCCGCCATTAAGGCAGCCACACTCCATCTTTGGGGAAAGTGCATGCTATGTGTAACGTGTCATCCATACCAATGGCCAAACTGGCCTTCTCTTCCGAAAGTTGGTGATGGAATTTTACATGTGTGCAAGATGTGCGTGTGTTCACACACAGAACCTCGGTTCATGGTCTCATTCGAAGGACTGTATTGGGAATGGAGTCAGAACTAATGTTAACTCCTAGGGAAAAATCCCCCTGTACCAAGATTCAAACCTGCAACCCTAGGATCACGAGTCCGGCACTCTACCAACTGAGCTATTCCGGCCCCCTGCACACCTGTCATTTGGGCGTTTCACCACCATGTCCATCCACTAACAGTCACCATGAGCTTGCCAATACCCATGATCTTGACACACAACTCAGTAAGGGCATAATTGTGGAAAATAAATAACAAAGTAGCTACCAAAAGAGCAAAGCATGAATTACCACAGAATCTGAGATACTGCCTTTAATGCTGATCAGTGAGAATGAGGTTGATGAAGATGATATCACCGGAGTTCCATTATCTTCAGAGACACAGGCTGTCCTCTATACTTTCTTTCATAACATATCCCAGCTTCAACTAGGCCTAAGAGATACAACACCTGCAGTGTTGGTCAGGAAATTTGAGTAACTCAGAGATTTACCTGTTAAAAGAAAGAAATTCACTTGTGTGGTTATAGCCTTACCATCTGAGCCTTTAGCTCACTCAGCTTCCGACAGGAATTGTTCAGGGCCGAAAAATTCTACAAACAAATGGCCTTGATTGGGAACTGAACCCACAGCCTCAAAGCCCACAATCTGCGATGATGCAAAAAAATACTCTGAACAAAACTATCACCATAAAATCTACAGACAAAAACTCTCCTAGTCTCCTACATCTTTTCTTAGTAGTCTCTCTTTTTATCTGACCTTCTCAGCAATATGTGAAACAGCTATCAGCCTTCTTTCAATCAGCCTTGTGGACTTGGGTTGACTCAACCATGGTACTTCCTGTATTTTAGCTTCATATCAATGCTTCTCTATTGACAGGGTAGGACATACGGTTTTGTCAGCCACAACAAACTGCTAATCTTTTTTCATCCAACATAAGCCATCTGTCCATTTCTTCATACAACAAATTGTTACCCCAATCATCCGGCATTCAACATCTGTCAGTTTTATTAGCACGGGGAGAGATATAATATACTAGATAAAAGCATGCAATCTCACCTTGATCATTTTGTCCCGACCAGCGGTGGCTAACCAGAATCTGTCCTCTGGGTGCCAGTCGATGGCAAAGGCCGGCTCATTGTGAGCAGTGAAATGCTTCTCACAGCGGTCAGGGCGGCGCATGTCCCACATCTAAAACAGAACACATCAAACACTGAGAAAAAAGCCCCAGGAAACAGTGGTGATATAGAAACCACAACACCTTCAAATACAGGGGGAAAAAAATGACACTCACGGGCAAAAAATTGAGCAAAAACAAGTGTTCATTTAAGCCAAGCATTGAAAGAAGAAAGGTATAAAGGTGAGAAAACACATCACCTGCACCAGGCCATTCTCATAGGCAGCGGCAAAGTTAAAGAAGCCCAGGTTGGGGGGACAGAACTGGATGTCTCGCACACTTTCTGAACTGTTGGCTTTAAAGGTCACGGACACCTGCTTTCGACGCAGATCCTGGCAAGCAAATGCATACTGAGTGATGAACAGCACTGAAAAATAACAGTAAAGTATCAAAGGTTTTTCAAAACATGACTACTCAAACCGTAATCTATAACAGGAATTGAACACAAAACATACACACTGAGGCATGCTAGAAAATTTTTAAGTTAAAAAAAAAAAAACCTTATCTTTCAATAGTTTTTTTTTTTTTTTTAAATAATAATTATGTAACAATATTCAAATTTTTCAAATACCTTTTTTTTTCTTTGGCAAATGCATTTGTTTAGGTTGGTTTAGTAAACTATTCTACTAATAACAAAAAAAAAAACATGTTTAAATGTGACAATTTCCACACAAAAAAAAAACTTCAATCACCTGTGATCAAAAATCAAGGAAAGAACCGCATGTAGTTAACATGCACACAGACACACAAAGACGCAGACACATACACATTACAAGCAAGTACTTGTGCATGCATTCATATTTGAATATCTTAAACATTCCTTCAGACTGTGATCGATCTGGTCACCTGCTATCATTCCCAATCTCACCTCACCAGCGATCTCAACAGCTGTCTCCCAACTCTAACCAAGCTTTGACATGCTGGGCTGAGTTGCCCAGTGACACAAGAAACGTACGTGCAGCTTCATGGTGCCATCCTGAGAGCCACTGAGGAGCTGGTAGGCCTCCCCAGTGTGGAACACCACCCTGTTCACCGAACGCTTGTGCTCATTGAACACCGTGTCTGCACAGTACATCTCATGATTACATACATCACGTTTGTGAAAGTTCCAATTCAGCTAAGCCACATAACGTAACAAGATTGTTTCAATTCATGTTATTCACAGCTAAATCAACCACTGGGGGCCATATCAGAGCTGTATCACAAATTTATACCATCATATATGATGGCAGCAAAAAATGCCACGTCATGTTCCATACTAAAAACATATCTTTCTCTATTTACCCATCCCTTTTCTCTTTCTTTTTTTCACTCCACTCTCTACAATCTTTCCAAGGTCATATCAATGCATTGGGTTTACATGTAGGACAATGATCAGCTACAGCTTGCCTACGAGACCCTATTCACATTTTTATTTCTTTTTTCAGTTTATTCAAACAGATGTGATATTATTTAAATGGATTAGTCTGCACCCAATGACTCTTGACGAAACTGAAACTCTGCCTACTTCCTCCTTGCCCCTCTTCATCTCCTTCAACTTTCCCATTCCTGCAGCCATTCTTCTTGTTCTGTATCTCATTCTTCCTTCAGTTGTTAATCCCTTGCCTGTAGGAGTACATAGTAGATTTGGTACTGTCCTCTGCCCACATACATACGTATCTCACACATAGCAACTTGGTCACCAAACTGTTCAACCAAATGAAAGGTAGGAGAGTCCCACACACATTTGTGTTAGCCAGCTAATCCATTTACATCAATTATGCATGACCAATACAGCCCGACAGCAGTGCTATGGAATCCTGTTGGCTGCCAGGTCCCCATCACTCTTGTCAGTCATGATCCAGCATTGGCTCTGAGCCAGTGGCTGTCTGGAAAAAGCATTTGTAACACTCACATACTGTAAGGGGGCATTTCTAAGTGTTGGTCATGGAGCCAAGTCTTACTTACAGATGACTGACACTTTCAGTAAATGTTTATTTTGAATTGGAAAATGAGCAATGGACTTAATATATGGTCACCCACACAGATAAGATGGAGACGGGAGGAGGAGAGGACGCAAGCATTTTGTTCGTATCTGAACCACATCGAGGGCATAATAATGGAAGTGCACTCATTTTCATCTCATTTTTTTTTTCAACAGAACAAGTGGACTGGCTCCTCTTCTTTTTTTTTTTTGTAAATGCTCCAGTTGTTTCCATGGCAGATGAGTCAAAGAGAAATTCAGCTTTTGCTCCATCAGACATGAGCTCAAAAGGGCAAAAACTTTCGGGCAATCAAGGGGGTTAAACATCACAAACTATGGACAGAATCACGAAAACTGGTGCCATGTACAACCATTGCAAAGCTTCGTGTTGCTCAAAGGCTTGGACCGTCCTCACACAGAGATAGCTAATTCAGAGTCAATAACCATTCTGCTGCTTAATGTTGCCTAAGGACTGGGGATAGACAAAGAACAGCTAGTTAATTCACCATGTACCCATGGCACTGCTTAGTTTCATTCTGAAGACAGGGGAGCATTAAAACATGGCCACTTGATTCACAGTCAATCAACACTGCACTGTTAATGTCCCTCAAACACTGGGGAACATCAAAGCACAGCCAATTAATTCACTGCTTCATATTTAAATGCTCAAACATAGGCCAGGCCATCTGGTGTGGAACACTTACCTTGTTTGGACTTCTGTTTGTTGAGGTTCCAGATGACCACAGCACCATTGGTGGCAGCTGATGCCAGCATATTTTCTGAAAGCCCATAGTATAAATCACACACTAACATCTCTGGCTACTGTCATGCTCCACTCTAAACACAGTCTGTCTTTAAAAATATGCAGTCAATCATATGCTGATTTAACAATACTTAATAAAAAACCACACACTACTGTCATCTTCATCTACTTTCTACTGTGAACAAATTACAGTAAAGTTGAAATTGTGGAAGGTCAGTAATGATTCTGTGCTGGATGACAGTCTGTTCCCCCACTCCCACCTCCTAACTAAGAACATGTATGCAAAGAAATCAGTCTCTCAGTAATTTAAAATTGATATACCAAGGCTGGAGCAAGAGTCTGCTTTGAATCCTGTAAATGAAGTGAGATAATGGGAAACCACTGACCTTCCAAGTTTAATCACAAAATGAAAAAAATACAAATCTTATCCTTAAAGAACTCCAGTACACACAGTTATGCAAACAACTGCACACACACACACACACACACACACACACACACACACACACACACACACACACACACACACACACAAAGTGCATCCCCAAGCATGTACTGACAAACACATGTCTCCATATAACATGATAGTCATATGATAGATACACATAATGAGTAGTATAAATACCATCAGCATGATTCCAGGCAACGTCAGCAGCAGAGTAGTTCAGATTTATATTCTTTTGCTTGCCAACCCGTAGGTTGGCCGTTTCCGTAAACCGCTCATCCTCAATGGCAATTATCTTAAACACTGAAAAGTATTGACAAAAAAACCCCCAAAACATTCAATACAAAACAAAACAAAACAAATCCAATCCAGAAAGTACTGCTCAAAAACCATTCTAATAGTCTTCAAAAAAATTTTATTGCATGCTTATTGTTATGACACTGCAGATGTAGATTACATCAATCTGTCACACACGCACACACACACACACACACACACACACACACACACACACACACACACACACACACACGTGAGCGCACACACACACACACACACACACACACACACACACACACACACACACACCCAGTCACTCACATAAGATGAGACCCACACTAAATAAAACCTA
>JADBJO010000097.1:479384-519384 GCA_016801955.1 Conus betulinus | reverse complement strand
AGACAAACACTTAAAATTCAACAAAAAAATATTCAACATTAAGTGAAAGAGCACAGTCACAAGAAAAACAGACTTTTTTACATACAGAAGAGTATCATGGCTCTTTATCATCCACACTTAAGGTTCTGCATAAGGGAGGTGCACATTATGTTGTAAGACCACCACTGAAAGGCTTAATACAAGTGGACTGGAGTGATCATGCCAGTACCTTTGTCCTGCACCGCTTTAGTCACCGTATGTACCGCCTGCATCTTTCTGACGATGTCCACGTGACTTCAGGCACTGTCTTTCAGCAACATCAAAATGGGACTAGAAGACATCTGACAAACACATCTGCACAATATAGATACCTCATACCCTGAAAACAAATGGCAATATTCTCATTCTCTCTTACATACTCTGCTGTATGAAGTATGGAAATTCTTAAACTAGCATGCCCACGGGTACTTGAAAGTTTGAGAAAGCTGCTTTTCCGTACCTCAAGCAGATGAATACACAGGGGTAAATGTGATACTGCCAGGACATCTGAATAACAGTGAATAAATTCTATACCAAGTCACTTCCATGATGACAAAGGAACGTGTTGGGTAAAGTTCACTGCAAGGTTTCCAGCGGCATGCCATTGTGGACAGGGGGAACACGGACCAGTCAAAGAATGAAGGAAGGACTGGGTAGGAAGAATGAATGAGGAAACCCTGCTTCCCCTGTATCACCCCTATCATATATGCAAATGAAACAATGATAGTGTTCATGCTTACCAAACAATCTCCACACACAACCCCATTTACATTACACTAATTAATCCCCATCAGAGAATTCTACTCAAAATGTTCACACTGTTAGCCTTAAGTAATGATAACTAAAATACCATAAGTAATCCCCACACGAGATTCTGTTTGAAATGTTTACATTGTTAATTATACACTGATTTATCTCATCTCCACCAAGATTCTGTTTGAAATGTTAACATTGTTAATCTATAGTAAAATACACTAGTTAATCTCCATGAGAGATTCTGTTTGAAAGGTCCACATTGTTTAACTTAGGAGAAAATGATCCTGTCAGGAAAAACAGAATGATAGCATGTTTACACACTGCCCAAGATAAACACCTTGCACACATTACATGAGAAATGTTTCATCACTGATTACTGTTCAATAATTGTTGACACTATGTTAAACACAGTAATCAACTGTAACAATGAGAAGGAAACATAAACACTGGCTTCATCCAGAGTGTCGCTTATATGTAAAGTGACAATTTCTTCTCCATGCAGTTCTCTTTTTCCATTCACAACAATAAGAACTAAGATATTGCAAAACACATCACCAAAACACGTCTTGAAACACAGTTTCCTTTAGGAAAGTCCTGAAGTAACCAAAAGACAATGAGGAAATCATTCCCAAAGTATATACATTCTAATACTGATATTCTTAATATCATATTCATAGTTCATCACAGTAAGTCAAGAGATCAGCAGGTCCAGTCTAATTCACTTAGTTCCCTAACATGAGTACAGTTCACAGTGGCGTGTGTGTGTGTGTGTGTGTGTGTGTGTGCGCGTGCGTTACATTCAGTAAAACAATTTTGTCTTGTAAATCAGACAATGATGAATTCAGGATTAGTCAAAATAATTTGTTATTCCTCTCTATGGTGACTAACTGACAATGACACAGGCTGTCAATACAATTCCTCCAAATAAAATGACTCTGACATCTGTTCTCTCTTATTTTGGGTTACAGAATGTTTTAAACACATTTTCTATTCAACATCCCATCTTGCTCATGCACAGCTGCTTTATGTGTTGTACTTTATCACTAACAATGAATCAACTTCCTCTTCTGCTCTTTAGCAAAATCTTCATGCTTTGCATCAAGAAAATATACACATGAACATTTTGGAATTTCACCTTGTAAAATATTACAAGCTATCATCTGTTTGCTAGCTTTGGTCAAATTCAAATATCTTCTATGGCTGATAAATTCAATAACCCAGCTGCCTTAGGTGAATGCAAATAAAGGTGCATGGGAAAATTTTAAAAACTGAATAGCCTGTCATACAACTAGTAGTAAATCTGCTGTCTGCACCAATCTTTTTTTTTCCCCAAGAACTGAGGAAGCCAAAAAAAAAAATAATGAAAAATGTCCAAGGATTAAACAAGCATGTCAAGGAAGGAGAAAATAAGATTTATATAAACAATGACATCACAAAAACAGAAAGAGAGCAGATCAAATTGTTGAAAGCTGAACTGAACCAAAGAAAGACAAATGGGGAGACTTGAAGATCAATCACAAGGCTGGTAAGATAGTGACATTCATACCCAAACAGAACCAAGCTGGTGCTGCTTTCTCAGATCAGGGTCCGGACAAGGTCCAGACCTGTGAGGCAAATCACTGACTGCTGCTGAGCAAACCACAATATGTAAATAGTTGTACAAAGCAGAAACTTTTCTCCTCTGATGTTAATAATGATAATTTCACTAATGTTACATCCCAGACTGTTCTAGGGAAAAATAATTGTAAACCTAAATGTAATGACTCAATGAGAGTCTTGTACAGTAATGTAGATAGTCTCCTGAATAAAAAGGACTGTTTTTAATTTCGTAAAATGAGGAGAAGCCAGATATTATTGGCTTAACGGAAGTAAGAGCAAAAAATGTTCTATATACAGCAAAAGATGTTGAATTTGAAATTCCTGGCTTTGATATGTTTCTAAATAAGGAACCTAAAAGGGGTATAGCCATGCATTTTGCTAAGGAGCTAAATGCACAACTTTGCATAGAGTTGGAGAATAACAATTTTCAAGAGCAATTGTGGAGTACTGTTAGGGGCGGTAATGATGAAATAGTATTAGTAGGGTGTATATATATACAGAAGCCCAAACTCAAATGATGAAAACAATAATGAGCTTTTTAACTTGCTAAAACAGAAAAAATGAGCAATTATAATAAAATATGATATGGTGACTTTAATTTTCCTGATGTAAAATGGGATGGAAGTTGGAATGGTGATAAAAGTAATGATGTTATTGAAAACTTTAGAGATGCCTTTTTAATACAGAAAGTGACTAGCCCAACTCGTGTTCGGGAAGGACAGAAGCCAATAGATGACTTAGTTTTAGTTAATGAAACATCTTTTATCTCTGATATTGAATATAGTGACCCTTTGGGTAAAACTGATCACTTGATTAGAACATTTGAATTGTACGTTCCCAAAGAGATGACTAAAGAAAACCCTAAGTATAAATTTAATTTACAGAAAGGAGACTATAATAAAATGCGGAAAATGTTTTCAGAGAGTGTCAACTCCTTGCTTTCAAATGATGAGGATGTAGAGGTAATGTGGAATGTTTTAAAATGTGAAGTCGTAAAATGTATGGACGAATGTATTCCAAAGATTAAATGTAGCCAAAACAAAATGAGTAAACCACTTTGGATGAATGACAAAGTACTTAAAAAGATTAAGAAGAAATATAACCTTTTTAAAGGTATTTATTGATGAAAGATTGGAAAGATTACAGTAAATATGCAAAAATGCGAAATAAGAGCAAAAATGAAACCAAATCAACAAGAAAAGCTTATGAACAAAATATAGCAGAACAATGTAAAGAAAAAAATCAAAAATGTTTTTGGAAATATGTGCAAAGAACGTACCAAAGTAAACACAGGGGTTAATACTCTAAATGATGGTAAAGGAGGGATGGCCGAGTCAGATATGGAGAAAGCTGAAGTGTTGAAATGAGTTTTTCGCAAGAGTCTTTGCTAATGAAGATACAAACAACATACCTGATCTCACTGAATGCAGTAAATCTAATGGAATTTCAGTGACAGATATAATTACTCCAGCTGCAGTAGAGAAGAAGTTGTTTGAATTGAATCAATCTAAAGCGCAGGGACCTGATTTATTACCACCTAAAGTCCTAAATGAATTAAGTAAGGAGTTAGCTGTACCATTCAGTACGATTTATAATAAATCATTAGAGACAGGAATTACCCTCGATTGGAAATCAGCATAAGTTACTGCTATTTTTTAAAAGGGTCAAAATCTGAGCTAGGCAACTATCGTCCGGTAAGCTTAACCTGTATAGCATGCAAAGTGCTAGAATCCATCATAAGAGATCTCACTTCACTGGTAATAAATTGTTTGCAGTATGCCAACATGGCTTTCGTAAAAAAAGGTCTTGCATATATCATAACTACTTGAAGTTATGGAAGATTTAGTTACCATGCTAGAGAATAAGTGCTCTGTAGACATAACTTACCTTGATTTTCCTAAAGCTTTTGATACAGTTCCGCATAAGAGATTATTGAAAAAAATGGAACATATGGTATAGTACTATAGTAGTAGCAAGTTGCTAAACTGGATTAGAGATTTTTTGTCAAACAGAAATCAAAGAGTAAGAGTGGGTAATTGTATGTCGACAGAGAAAAATGTTATGAGTGGTATTCCCCAAGGGAGCATTTTAGGACCTGTATTGTTTAGTATTTTTATAAATGACCTTCCAGATGAGGCGAATAGTTTTTGTACAATTTTTGCTGACGGTACAAAAATATATGACAAATCAGATAACTATAACAGTTTGCAAGAAAACTTAAATTGCCTCCAAGACTCGTCAGACATGTGGAATCTGTATTTTAATGTTGAAAAATGTAAAGTTTTACATGTTGGCAAAAACAATCTGGAACATGAATATAACATGAAAATGGATGGTGGAAATAGGCTGGTACAGAAATGTGAGGAAGAGAAGGATCTTGGTGTAATCTTTGATAAAGACTTACTTTTCGATAGTCTTATTCAAAAGGGTATAAATAAAGCAAACCAAATGATCGGATTACTTAATAAAAAAAAAACTTTTATTTACCTAAAGAAAGAAACATTTCTAAAATTATATAAAGCTATGGTTAGACCGCATCTTGAATATGGCAATATAATCTGGTACCCACACTTGAAAAGACAATCAATAGCAATCGAAAGAGTACAGAGAAGAGCTACTAAAATCTTGCAAGAATGTACAAACATGTCTTATACAGATAGATTAAATTACTTAAATTTGCACTCTTTAAAAGGTAGACGTATTAGAGGGGATTTGATTGAAGTGTTCAAAATATTTCACCAACAAACGGACATACCGTGGGACTATTTTTCTGAAGCTGCTAAAACAGATAGAACAAGAAATTCGGAAGGTAAGATATTTGTTAAGCAGTGTCATACTAATATGGGGAGATTCACATTCAGTAATAGAGTTATTGCTAACCGGAACAATTTGTCAACTGCACTTAAATTTGCTAAAGATACTAATGTTTTTAAGAATTTGCTGGACGAAGACTTGAATTTTAAAGTACAGTTTAGAAGCTTTGATGAATAAGCAGGAAAATTTATTTAGCATGCATTCCAACCCTGTTTTAAAGTATAATAACAAGAGGGGACATTTAAAGGCTTAACGGCCTATGTATAAATTACGTCCCTACCACTACTACTACTAAGAATTCCTGTAAATCCAGTGTTTTGATTTTAATCTGAAATAACAGCTGACTTCTTCATTTTCACTCACTGCGCACAAAACTGATACAATCAGAATAATCCCACAGTTTGGTAGCGTTTGGCTGATGTCATCCCACCAACTCTTATTTGTCTGTGAACTCACTTGTTAGATCATCCTCAAAGTTTTTGGTTTGCCACAATAGTATTCAACTCCAGTATAATAAATCTTAAAAAATTCCAAAAACTTGGAAAAAGTTGAAGTAAGCAAGCAAAAGTAGGAGAGTACAGCAGGGATATTTGGCACGGAACAGACCAAGAGCACTGTCATCTGCACAGAAAAACCTTAATCTAGTAGTATTCTTACAATAGCTCTTCAAAATCGAGGCTGCTCAGTCAGAGTCTTTAGCTAATCTTGAACCCAGTTTAAGTTTAATTTCGATCCTAGACACATGTTCTGGAAAAAAAAAAATTAAAAGGCCTAGGTACTGATCTTTTTTAAATGTCTGTGTACATAATGAAAACAGTGCTGGGCTGGTTGAATTCTTTATCTAACCTGGTTGGCTAATGAAAGTGTTAAAAACTGCTTCAGCCCTGCCTTTCATCTGGAGCTCAGTCTAACACATAAACTGACGCCGTTCTTTAAATCTCAGACTAAATTCAATGGGGTGCTCTTCCATGTTCTTTGCATTTGTATTAAGTGAGAGATAGTGCTTGGTGAGAACAGTCACAGCTGCACCTCTTCAAACCCATCCAACAGCTTCAGGGTATCTGGCTTGTATGCAAAAGTTCTAAAGACTGAAGCATGGAGGTCTGCAGCTTATCTGCTTATGATCTAATTAAGCAGTTCATAATTTCTGGTAAGCACTGCTGCAATTTATCCTCCCACCAATCTTGAAACTTGGGAGTTGAAAAGGCCCAATACTGAAAAGGCTGTCCTTTTTGATAAGAAATGCAGTCCTGTGGCAAACCATAAATAATATTGCAAATAAACAAAAAGTTCAAAAAAAAAAAAAAAACACTCACCTTTGCTCAGAAAATGTTACATGTCTGACTGAAAAAACAGGCAAGCACAAAGTGAAACTAATGATTTACCAAGCAGGTGTAAGTATGCTGTGTCATGCCTGTCAGACTCTTGTGTACAACAACTCTAGAGCTCTGGGAAATTTTTTCAGGTTTTACACAGGTGAATCAAACCATTAAATGATTTTGCCAGAAGCCATACAGGCGCCATTGTTTTGATGTGACTAACCAACACAGATGCACACAAAAAAAACACACACACACAGTCTGACCACAGACAGGTATTCGGGAGCCCTAACTTGGATACATCCCTGCCTCCTTTCTGTTTGTAGCGTTCAGGCCAATGACTTGTATGAGAAGGGCTTCTTCAAAGACATTCTATGGTAAACAAAAACTGTGCCTAGTCAAGCTTCTTCTAGATGGGCAGTTATAAGCATGCTGTGATCTATCATACTCATAGACTGATGGTCTGAGTGCTATCCATCCTTTTTCAAGAATGGCTAAAAGTCTTGATCAAAGGATCCGTTGTGCTTACAGCATTTTGTTAAAGTAATAAAGTGTGTATACAAAGACTCATAACTTATATTTTTGCTTGACTTTAAAAACTGCACTCTACAAGAAGGTTAGATCAAGCCTATCAAATCTCCTTGGCACTCTATCACTCTTCTCCCCTCCCCCATCCCAGCCCCTCCTGCCCCATACCAGTAGGACTTCCATGTTTTCAGCACTAATTACCTTGATTCTGTCAATTGCTAAAAAAAAAAAACAAACAAACAAAAAAAAAACGCTTCTTGCTTAAATATTGCTGTTGCCATTCAAAATGAATGCTACAAAAACATATCATATCTTGCCACCAGCAGCAGACGTACTAGTACTCGTTGGTAGGTTACGACAAAATCTCTTTACAAAAAATAAGAACAATAAAACAAATCGTAACTTTGCAAATATTATCACCTGTCAGCATCAGACAAAATCACTGTTGTTTCTCTTAATAGCACTACTGGAACTCTCTGCCTGTTATGCAAGACCAGTTGGAATCAAAATACTCCGCTCTCCCTGGAGCATAGCTCCGCAACTTCGAAATGCTCGATTGGTTCATTTCCAAAAATCTCCACGATCTACACAATGCTTGGCACGTTCTACGTCACCAGTGCACGCGATACTCAAGCTATCACTTTCTTGTTCAGACTTTGTTTGTTACTGTACCAGTTGAGCTTTTCATAACACCTAGCTTTCTGCATTACCTGAAATTTCATCTACAGTATATGCAAACTTTTTTTAAATAAACAATTTTTTTTTTAATTCTTTAAAAATCTTTAGTTTTCCCACCTCCTCAGTCGCATTTGGATCGAAACTCATACAGAACAATCCTTAAATGTGGAGTTTCATAAAGTGGACAGGTTTCGCGAAGTAGTTCCTGTTTGTGAGGTATCCGTGGATCAGTTTGAAAGATGAATCCTCAAAAATCTTCAAGTTTACCGCCGCAGACTTCGCCCTCTATTCCTTGGGGATCTCCTGCATTGCGCGACCAAATGCGAGTTTTCCTCCCATGAATAATACGCCACCGCATCGACCACAAATGCAGCCGATAAGGTCGTTCGCACCAGGGACAGTATCTCCTCAGCTTGGAAACCCCTTTACTTCTTCCTTCCGAACACCCCAGCCGCAAGTATCGCAGCGGTCTCCAAATACCCCAAGAGGACCATGGTCAGAAAACAGGGGATACAGAGTAAATCGTTATCAACATGTACGTAGACTTTTTCGTTTTTGAAGAATTTGTTTTGAAAAAAAAAAATCTGTTTATTATGTTATCATTTATTATGATTTACATTTCTTAATTAAAAATTGGATGGACAAGTAAAGCAGTCATAGCCCTTCTGCCCATTGTATCAAATGTATGCCCCATCCGTGTTGCAAACAGTTTCATTAATATGGCCAAGATTTAGGTTGTTCTTATTTTTTGCATGAACAACAAAAAAAACAAACAAACAAACAAACAAAACAAAAAAACTGTCTACTGCAGGAGGCTGCAAGCTCTTGACCTGAATAGGTCAAGAGTCTCTGATGTCACAGCAGCCTCTGTCAAGTTGTTGCTCCACTCCTGGATGGTATGTGGCAGGAACGAGTTTAGTCTATAGTCTTGTACACACTAGATGCGGTTTAGATAATGGGAGTGCAGTCTTATGTCACGTGAGTTGCAGCTCTGAGTTTTTATTTCCCATAAGACAAGGCCTTTCCAAACTCCACATGTACTATGTCCTGTCTGATCGTGTAGAGTATGGCAAGCCGTGCAACCTTTCTCCGTTTTTGCAATGATGTCCAACCTAACTCATTGATCATTGTGTGAAGACTTGACCTTGGGTTAGCAATTTGAATGTTCATTCAGTTAAGAACGACCATGGTCTTTCTCTCCTTAAGTGTTGGTTGGTTGGCTGATGCCATAAAGTTCAACAATCATTTCTTGTCATTGTCAGTGACCTTGTGAAGCAAAAAAAAAAAAAAAAGAAAGAACAGCTTTTTGTTCAGTTGTTGGTTTAGTCACAAGTGGCAGTGGCACAAATTACATTAACATAGCTAGCACGAACAGAAGTAATACAAAATAGTATGTGGCCGAGAATGGTGAGAAACACACACACACATGCACAGAATGATGCACACGCACCATAATTTATGCTTATACACATACTGAAAAATAGTTTTTTAGTGTCCGTCACCACAGTGCAGTATGCATGATTCAGTAGAAACTTTGTCATAAGCGTACAAAGGCAGGTTTAAGAGGTATTCACGTCATTGTTGTCCCATGGAATTTGAAAGGAACTGCAAGAGTAATGTATTGATTTAAAATCAGTACAAATGACTTGTATCTTTTACAAATACAGACTAAGTTTTGTAATTGTAGAAAAATTAATATGTGATGAAAATCTTTCGTTAAACTTAAAGGCAGAAGGTAGGTAATTCACTAATGGCCACTAGTTGGGGGAATCCCTGATCTGCCAGTGCCTTTCTTCAGTCAAATACAGTCAATGAGATAGTGTATAATGTCAATCAGAAACTTTTTCCATTTCAATTGGCCATATGATTCAGTATGAAGATGATGCAGTCCAGAATAATTTGGTATTGTGACTCATTAGATATTATATTTCAAATAAATGTTGGTGAAAGAAGGAAACTCTAATGAGTGTCACACAGGTCTATATCAATTCCTGGGAATGTTCCTCCAGTTTCATAACATAGACAGCAAACAATTGTATGCGTGTATACATGTATATTTGTGGCTGCCAGTACCAAACGCACACTGTTTAGTGTTGTGCCTGCTATTTATTAAACTAACCATCTTTTTATGGCATTTACACTGAAAATTTGTGGCAGTTGTTAATAATGAAGCAAGCAACTGCTGTATTGCCATGCTCTGAACTTTTCTTCCCATGTGTATCTATACCTTTGTAAAGATGTACAGGATGGATCATTACAATGATACGGAATATCTTTCCCTTTTGACTCGGTGGCAGCTGGCATCCTTCAGATTTCTTCATTGAAAACTTTTTAAAATGTAGCTGTTAATTTTGTGGTGCCATTGATCAGTATGCTGCTTCTAGCTCATTATCTTACAAGTGGAAAGTGAAGCAAAGATCTTTGACAACTTCAGAACTCTAGAATGTGGCATATGGCTCTCATTTTCTCAATGCTGCTTTATATTAGTGCTGTTGGCTCAGAGTGCATACTTGTCAGTGTGTATACCTCAGCTCATACAGTTTCAGTTCTCAAGAAGTCTTCAACAAAGAAGTTTGGCTAGCAGAGTTTGATGTCAAATAAAGTTAAATTTGTGTTTGTTTGTTTTTGTTGTTTTATAGCAAGTCCACCTCTTGAGAGGAGGGGGGGGGGGGGGGGGGGGGGGAGCATTTCATGCAAGGGAAAAAAGAGACAAAGAAGTAAAGATTCATACAAGAATTCAAATTGTAACATTTTGCTGATGAATGAATGAACATTTTTTTTTTGCAGCAGAAAGGTGATGTTTAATTATATCCTTCTGAGAACATTGTCAGGTTATATGGGAAGTTTATGAAAAAAAAGAGAGAGAGAGGGAGCTCTGTTTCTATGATACTGAACAGCTTGTAGTTGTACCAGTGTTCCCAGAGTCCTGATAGAAAATGAAAATAGAAAAGTGAAGGGTTTTGCTTTTTTTTTTTTTACCTTCCAACAAAAACTTAACCAAGAGAAAGCCAGTCATTCTTCAGAAAAGAGTAACGTCAAGAATGGTATTTCCACAAACACTAAGTCCACACTAAATGTGAACCGAGCCTTTAGGATTCCCCTCTTCCGTTTTCTTTTTGCTTTTGTCCCCTTCATCCTAGATGTTGTCCCTCCAGCCTAATGCTCAGGCAAGGGAAAGACTGTGACCTGAAATATTGGACCTTTCAACTGATCTTCTGGTCTTATATTACCCAGTGTTTCAACTCTTTTGTTGACATTTTTGGAAAGGGTCTGCAGTCAACACCAACTGTTGTTTCCTGTGACGTTTTGCACTGTTCCTGCAAATTCTGTTGTTTTTGTGGTCAGATTCAGATTAAAATTTCATGGGAAAACTCCCCCAGAGTTTGGAAATGGATTGCAGGTTTAGTGTTCCTAACCTTTACTATTGCGTTTGATTTCAGAATAGCAATCGTGACAGTCCATGTGACAGCCCTAGTGTGAATCCTGGTGGAAGTGACAACATTATGCACTATTACAGTCCAGCTATGATGAAAGAGCCTTGGTTTGACACACCGCCCTCGTCCTGTGGAATACTGGAAGATCCAGTGATGAGTGATGTTGCAAAAAGCTACAGTTCTGTCCAAAGTCTCTAAGTGGTGCATTGTAGAATGTTTTAATATACTTTTATCCTAAGCAAACATGAATGTGCACTGTATTTCATGGCACAGGTGCCCGGTCATGCAGAACATGATATATTTACATAACTGCCAACACTTTCAAATCTTTTTGTAACCTTTACCAAGTTTAGATCTCAGTATTTATTGTTTTCTTCTGATACTTCACTCATTCTGAAAAGGAGCAGAAATTAAGGGGAAACGAGGGGGGGGGGGGGGGGGGGGAACAGCATCGTTTTATAGTGTAATGACTGCAGACAGAAGTTAAATCATGAAAACACCTGAAGAACTGAGCTGTCAGATGAGCATAATAAACACTAAGGTAACAAACCTGGACATATTGGTCATCCTCTGGCAGGAGAAGAAACAAAGAACAGAAGCGAATATGAGTGGGAGAAGTTGAGGGAGGATAGCAGGACTCAGGTTCCCCACCCCCCCCCCCCCCCCCCCCCCCATCATTTATTTACTTTCAGTGTTTGTTTTTTACTTGCCTGTAAAAGACGAAAACCACCATGTTTTTTTACCTTCATGTCTGTTGCGTTCCTTTGACAACTCAGTACTTCAACATTTATGTTCAAAACAGCTTTCATTTGCTGTGAATCCACATCTTCTACAGTGTGTTCAGGGCTATACCCCTTTAATCAAATGGTGGCTTGTCAGTAGACGTTCTTCACCCAACACCATGAGAAGGGAGGCAAATGTCTCCATACAACTCTACGCCAGATGTTTTAATTTAGCCATCTAAAGGTTGGCAGCTATTTGTAAAAACATTATTTTTTCGTTTGTGGTGTGTTATGTGTATAGCCAGAAGGATCAGAGACTTTCTGGTTGAAATGTTGGCAGCTCATTGGGGTGAAAAAGTGTTGAGTGGCATTTGTTTTATGTTGCAGTCAAAGTCGAGTGCAAACTTAAAAGTATTCCCACCCTCTCTACTGCCCATCCTATTCCCAACTCACTTCCACCCTCTAATGTCCCTTTCTCTCTGGCTCTCTCCGTTCATGCATTTGTGCTTGCATAAAAGATCAGACACACATTTTAAAGATTGTTCATTGATCTATATCAACATTCAGTGAATCATTGTCCACAAGAAGACATGTACCAGAATACTTGAAGGCATTCAGCCTTGTCCATTGAAATGCTGTGATGACACTCGGGAACAGTCACGGAGTCAGTATGCTACTATGTGTCTACAAGTCACATTTATGAACTCTGGTCACTGATGCAGTCTTGAAAAATGTAAATTTATATGTGATGTTTGTGCGAAAGGATCTGAAGTATTGAAGGAAACCAAATTGCCAGTACTGATCATCATTCTGGTTTGACAGGATCAGCTCATAGTTATGCCTCCACTCGCCACCTTCCTTCCTGCCGGATACGATCTTGTCGCATGAGATGGCTACCAAAATAACATCAGTATTACTGATTGATACATGCATTGGTAAAAAAATTCTTTCTTGTGTGTGTATCATGAGCGAGAGAAGTGAGAACATCATGGAAGTTCCATGGGATATGGCTTTAATATGAGCATAAGTGTTCTCTCTTCATATTAGCATCATGATTGTTCGGCAGGGGCCAGGGGAGGGAGGAGGGAATGAAGGGGAGGGGGACAGGTTGTTTTGCTGATGTGGTCTTCTCAAGATTTTGGGGCAGGACCGACTGGTAAAAATCACTAGTGTAATGACCCACTGTATATTATATAGATATGTGCCACTTTTTCAGTGGAATTATCTATCCCCCACCTCCTATACGGAAGTACCTGTCCCAGATTCCGCAGTGAAATTATCTGCACCCCACCTCCTCAATGGAATCATCTGTCTACCTCTCCCATGGAATTGCCTGTCCCTTGCCTCCTTTAATTACAATTTTCTTTTACATTTTGAGTTTGCGCAAGCAAGTATTATGTATTTGTATGCAAATTTGTTACAACATTTGAGATGTGTGTGTGTGTGTGTGTGTGTGTGTGTACTGGTATGTGTGTTGTATGTATCTGTTGCTGCTTTCTGAAAGCTTGAGAAATGAGCTGTACACATGATATGAGCTCGGTAAGCAGGCACTGATCTGAAAAAGAAAAGAATGAGAGAATGAAATGTTTATGCCCGCTTTGGCTTAAGGCTGTGTCAGACCAATTGACATAGGCTAGAACACCAAGGCTGCATCAAAATGTTATGCTCTGCATAGTTATGCGGGGATTCTTCAGTTGTGACAAGCTCCTAGTCCTAGCATAACATTTTCAGTCTCCAAATCCCCTGAAGTCGGAGTGTGGCTGCCCATGTGTGGTGGGGTAATCAAAAACAGTCACACATTTAATGTTCTCATCCCCAGCTGATGCATTTGCACCTTAGTGTTCAAGTACTTCGGCTGTTTGGATGATACCTGAAGTCTTTTAGTCAGGGTATGACAACAACGACACAACAAATGCTTATTCTTGAACAAACAGCACTGAACAAAGCAGTGCAAAGTTCCAAGGACATGAATGAGACCTTTACAGTCATAGTCATACTCACAGTCTTTCGGCAATGGAGGAAAAAAAAATCAATGAAAGAAAGAAAGCAACAAAGGGAAACAGAATTTATCCTTTATTGTTTCTCATGACTGAAATCAACATTTTTCACTTAACTTCATAGCTGTTGCTGTCAGATTCATCATGGACACAACAGAATTAAAATGATGCATTTCTCAACAATGTAAATTTGAATGGTTTGTAATAAACTTGTGATGATGGTGAAAGCAGCATGAAGTGTTTTAGCAAGTTTGCTTCAATATGAAACATGTATGAATGTGTGTGACTGTGTGTTGGTGTGCATACCCTAATCCGATAATCAACATTACTCGTAATAAGGATTGCAAATTTTGATACATATTGGCTAAAACTGCACTGCATGATCATCATCATCTCTCTCTCTACCTTGTCCTCTACCTGCAACACTTGCTGTTCATTGTGGGTATAAAAATGTCTCCTCTTACTTAAAAACGAGCGCATCTTCCCAATCTTTTTTTAAACAAAGGTATTCTAGTGAAGATCCACAGATACATTTACCTACATGAAAGAAGTAACAAATCAGCTATCATGTCTTTATTTTCAAATCCATAAATTCCAGTACTCATTTTTTTTTTTTTTTTTTTTTTTGTCCCATTCTGCGCCACCTCAGAGGCAGTGCACCCAAGCCGCTCATTCCGACACCCCGTCCACAGCCACAGCCCGGCCGGTCCCGCCGCAGCCCCGGCACCGGCAATCCACAGGGAACGGTCAATGTCAAGTCGTCAAGAAGTAACCCACCGGAGGAGACACTGCACTGCTGCCGAGTCACTTCGGTGGTGTTCAGTGGTGCCTGTTCTGATCTAACATGCGCAGGACACCACCTACTAAATCCCCTACTGACGACAATAATTGCTTAGTCGCGGAGCCGGCGTGAGTGAGCTCTCCCTCCAGAGGGCGCCACCACATCGTCCAACGACAGCCCCCATGGACTCGCCGATACCGGTGACCCCGACGAAACCAAACCAAGGCCACAGACGTGGAGAAGACATCGAAATTGAGGTCACCATGAGAGCAGGGCATGAAGGGCACAGAACCTGAGACATTTTTTTTAATGCTGATCGATGAGAATGAGAATGATTAAGATGATGCTACAGATTTTCCATTTCAGTCTGAGACTACATGACAGGGCTGTACTCTACGCTTCCTTTCATAATATATCCCATCGTCAACCAGGCCCGAGAGATACAGGCACCTGCAGTGTTGGTCAGGAAATTTGAGCAACACTCTCAGAAACGCATCCATTAAGTGGATGAAACTCGACTGTGTGGTCCCAGTCTTCCCAACTGAGTCCGCAGCAAACTCAACTCTGGGTAGGAGCCGGTTGGGGCAGAAAAACCCACATGACTCTGATGGGATTCGAACCCACGACCTCCCAGCCGGGAGTCCGTGACGCTAACCACTTCACCACAGCGGCTGGTCCAGTACTCATTTCTTGTGAATATAAGGTCCCTGATTTTTACCAAGACCACACTTCATACAGAAATCTTTATTTAATGAATAGAAGAAAAAATCCTAGATTTCTTGCCAAGCTAGCTTCTTGTGAAATTAAAACATTTGTAAAATCTTGAAGCTGGATGCAACGGCCATCTCTAAACTGAATGCAAAGTCAAAAAACTCTGATACAGTCTTGCTGGATTTATACACACAAAAATAGTGTGTGAAATTGTGAGTGAACTAAACGATGGTGACAAGAGAGAGATGAAGACTGCTTTTCATAATGATCAATTTGTCACAAAAGTTTTTAATCTATTTCCTAAACAATTCAGTTTCACTAAAAATTCTTATTCTATTTCTTCAGATTTTCTCCAAATGTCAGAACAACTCCTGCTTGAACTGACAGTAAACAGGTTCAAGTCAAGAGTCCTGTTGGTCGAGGGAGGGGTGTCTTTTTTTTTTTTTTAACACACTTCTTCAAGAGAATAAAACAGCTGAACCTAGCGCTGAATAAATATTTTCTTGGTTTCAGACCAATCATGGATATGACTGTCACCTGGGTACTGTAACAAAGGCAATGCAGTTACCATCATAAGAGTAAGGGGCTACAACTGTGTTGAAATTCTGCTTTCTTCTCAACCACAAAATCAATATCTTCTTTTTTTTTTTTTTGTTCAGATGAATGGTTCAGGACATAGAGATTCTTTTCCTTTTTTTTTTTTTTTTTCCTTTTTCTTTTCTGTACCCCCCCCACCCAAGCACTGAGAATGAGGGGCATGTACAGAACAGGATCAACTGAGTACATCTGGCCAATGGATGCCGAGAAATCAATAAAGAATACAGACAGAAGACTGGTGATCTGATTTGAGGCTTTTGTGTGTTTTAAAGTTCTGTATTGTTCGACCGTTTCTTTTTTCTATTTAAATAATGCTATTTTTTGTGGTTTCTTTCTCTTTTTTTTTATCCCCGTGAAAATAAGAGAACTCTAAAATGTGCATATCAAATGCATGAATGTGTAAAAACATCAAATTGAATTAATATCAACAGTATAATCACATTTTTTTGACACATACAAAACACCCCTACACAGGATTTGGGGTTCCTCTGGTTTCCATTTTTCATCTGCATAGCAAGACTGCTTCATGAATTATTTCAAACTTAAATTTTCGTGGTTTTCTACGATTGTTCCAGTCAGTTTGTCACACCATAGGCAATGCTGCTTGTAGGAACATAACTATTTATCATTGCCTTCAATGCCATTATCACAAAAGAACTTTTTCCTTGATGGACTAGTACAGTTACCTCTAGCTCATGTACATCATGACTGGTAATGTAAAGTGATGCTTCAAGATGATACTAGTGTTTATCCATCTTGCACAATCAAATGGTGATTCTGCCTATTCTGGAGATAGCTGGTAAATGACAAGCAAAGGAACAAGTATTTGATTAACTCAAATCACAAGTCATCTCTTATTCATCTGCTCCAAAAGAATTTGGCTTGTAATCCTGTGAATTCTGTAAATATATGATAGTATCTCTATACGAAGAAACGGCAGTCAGAAAGGGTATATATATGTCAGTGAATGTACTTAGTATAAGGCAAAACAATGTGATCATACTATCGAGGCACAAGGTAGCAGATCAAGTGACGCGGTTACAATTAACGGCCAGCAGTTATGCTTCCTTGCTAGCTATGAGCATTTCAGAAACACGTACAATCAGAAAAGAAACTTGCAACAAAATAAAGCAATCACAGCTGAGTTAGGACTGACTGATGAAAATAAAAAGCACCAACACATTTCTTTTTCCCCATCACCAACAACAGTACCATGAACACCTATGGAAGCTCTGGTGAAGAAAATGATAATTTCTGAACCACCCATTCCACCCACAATGTCAAATACCACTCTTTCTGTCTCTTCCATTCCTCAGTAAAGCCATGGTGATGCAACCTGGCACCTTGTGACATAGTTTGGTTGATCTTCTAGGTAAAAGACATTCCGTGTCATAACAGCTGGTTATCACCCTTCTTTTTCTTCACCAGTTCTGCCAGGTACTTGAACCGCAGGATGCAGTCCTCCTGAAACAGAAACCAAATGGAAATGTCCACTGCCATCCAAAACTTTAAAAAAAATTCATCATCAATTACATTAGCATGTGTTTATGTACAGCAGCACAAAACAGTCAGAGGTCACAAGCTGTCCCGAACTTGCAAGCTAAGGCACTTACAGAGGTTACAAACTGCCATAACTCACAAGAGTTTGGCTTAATAATACATTCTGCCAGAAAGGGAGTATGTTAAAAAAAAAAAAGAAAAAGAAAAAAACTGTTATATTAACGTGTATTTATCAACATCAAACAAGATGCAAAGCATATAAACGCACCCACAGTTTATCTTGAATATGCGTGTACATGTCAGGAGCATGTTTACTATGTAAATACCCATGATCTACCAATCAGTTATTAGATCTACTATTGATTTAAAAATCTGTCAAATACAGTACTTTCATAGATATTTGTCAAATAAAAAAAAAGTCACAATCAAACATGCATCAAAATGTATTTCATCACTAAGGTATTCCATAAAGAAATTGGAAATGAAATGAGGCAGGGAACAGTAAACAATAAACAGTAAACAAGTGGGGTAGTCTTTGCTCCCATAAGGAAACCTAACACAGAGTAACTTTTATTCAAGACTGGCACAGCCTTTTAAACTTGAATAAAGTCAGACAAATACAAAGACGAACAATCTAATAGTGGGGAAAAAAGCACAGGCCAACAACTAAATTGTCTTCATAGTAATGACTTGGCAAAACTTTGAACTTACGGACAGTCCGTAAGTTCAAAGTTTTGCCAAGTCATTACTATGAAGACAATTTAGTTGTTGGCCTGTGCTTGTTTTCCCCACTATTAGATTGTTCGTCTTTGTATTTGTCTGACTTTATTCAAGTTTAAAAGGCTGTGCCAGTCTTGAATAAAAGTTACTCTGTGTTAGGTTTCCTTATGGGAGCAAAAAGACTACCCCACTTGTTTACTGTTTATTCCATAAAGAAGAAAAAACCGTTTTGGGCCATTACAGCTGTTAGTAACGGCTATTCTGGTAAAAGAAAATATCGGGCATCATCTGTGACCCATAATGAACATACCTACAAATTTTCAGAAAGATCGGCCCAGAAGTTTTGTCTGGAGCGAGTGGAACACATTATGACCACCGAAAGACACACAGACAGCATTTCTTCGTTTCCATTGTAAAGTACTCCCTGTTCAATAAGAACTGGGAGTACAAAAAAGAAACCCTGACCACCAAGTAAAATTTCAGTGCAACATTTATATTGATCTAACTTGTCATCACTAGCATGGAATCCATGTACGCACTTATTTTCTCTTAATTCTATATCAACAAATTTATTTTTGGTACATGCAATTTTGTTTGTTGTCATACCCTGGCTAAAAGACTCCAGGGATCATCCGAACAGCTGAAGTACTTGAACACTATGGTACAAATGCATCACTTAGAGATGAGAACATTTCGTGTGTGACCATTTTGATTACCCTGCCACGTGGGCAGCCACACTTTGACTTCAAAACATGTGATTTTAAATTCAGAACTTTTTCACTACAACTGCAAATGGATAGTCAGTGGTAAAAAGTTTGGTTCACAAGTCAGTGTGTACACATGGTTGACAAATTACACACAGCCACACTTGATCTCCTCCTGCCATATAACACCAGAACTGGAGGTTCATAGGAAGCAATCAGCATCAGCTGTTTATGAGGAAATCCTCCAAGCAGACACTGCACTACTTTCATGCAGTTCAGTGGTGTCTGTTCTGATCCAGCACGTTTGAGACACACAACTGAAGCCTTTTCTTCTACTATCAATAGTGAGAATAATGACATTGATGAAAAAGAGTTCCAGTAT
The DNA here is from genome assembly GCA_016801955.1 of Conus betulinus. Lineage (NCBI taxonomy): Eukaryota > Metazoa > Mollusca > Gastropoda > Neogastropoda > Conidae > Conus > Conus betulinus. The sequence goes on along the minus strand of JADBJO010000097.1, from coordinate 500,124 downwards.
GCTCGGAGACCACATACCATGGTAGTATGTTTTCTTTCACACTGAAAACAGCAAGGTTCAAGAAATACAGATTCTGATGGTAAGGAAATTGGAGCAATCCTCTCAGACTCGTCCATGCAGTAGATGAAATTCAACAGTGTGTTTCCACTCTTTATCATCTGTATGAAAATCTGAATGAACACAGGACAAAAGCAGTTCAGGGATGAACAGTCACACAGTTTCATGCCTGTGAAGAGATTCAAACTCAAAACTTCCCAGCACACTACACACAAGGCAGACAATCATGCCATAGTGGCTTGTCCACTGTCCCAAAAACACTACTAACAACAACAAAAAAAAAACGGTCTTGTGTATGGAATCATGACTGGCTAAGAAAATATTGAAGCAATAACATACTAGCACTTGATTCAAGTCATTCTGAAACGCAACAAATGTCTCTGCATTTGTCAAGACATTCAAAGAGAACTAAAGTTTCCAAAATACACCATTATTCTTCAAAATGCATTTCTTTGACAAGAAATACTCAGAACAGCAAGTTGTAAGAAACTGGTGTCGTACACTCGTCCACCATACCTGAAGCCTTTCCACATAGAAACTAACATGTTGTTTCATTACCAGTGTAGTGCTGGAAGTTTGTCTTGGAAAAAAAAAAATCTACGGTTCATCTCATAAACATAAACATGATTCGAACAGGAGTTACTGAGCCATAAAATGAAGGAACAAACAAATTACAAAAGAGACACCATACTTTGTTTCAATTTTCACCCTCAGTACCCCACTTTGAAAACTACTTGTGTCTATATTTATCAAATATCCAAACATGTTACAGTCACCAAAGTGAGTCATCAAGCACTAGTATGCCTTTCAACTAACCTTTGTTTTGCCTGGAATCTGCTCAGCAATTTTGTCCCATCGCTTGTCAGTGCCTTTCGGGAAATGGCGCAGAGCCCACTCAAAGATGACCTGCTGGTTCTGTGTCCAAGAGTCTCCCTCTTTTCCTCCTTCCTCCACCTCTGTTCTTCTGTCTCCACTACCACCACTTTTGTCACCCCCTCCTTCCTGTGTATGACCTCTCACCCCAGTGCTGGGGGTATCTGTTGAAGGCACAGCCTGAGAAATCATCAACGTTCTGTCAGCAGTGCGGGGGATTTTGGTGGGTCTGTGACGATGCCTAGCACCACTGTCAGCTCTGTCTGGATCTGAGGCATCTGTGACTGCACACACACACTTCCGACTGAAGACTGCTGTCCGATGTGGTAATGATGCTGTCACTGATGTGCTGGTTCTTCTTGGCCATCTTGCTGTGAGTGTTAGTCAGTACATCCCCTGTCAAATGTAAACAGGAGGTTACACATCAACAATACACTCAACCCTGCACGCTATCGAATGAAAACAATAAAGTTCATAAACACAAACATGCGCATGATCAAAATCAAAACAAGGTTCACTTATTACGCATGTACACGATCAAATGAAAACAGTAAGATTCACCTCAACAATACAAAAAAAAAACGACTACACGATCAAACAAAAGCAATAAGGCAAACTCAACACACACACACATGTGCACTGTCAAATGAAAACAACAAGGTTCCCCATGCCCACAATCAAATGAAAACAATGAGATTCACTTGAACAATATATGCAAACTAACTATCAAACAAAAACAATAAGGTTCACTTCAACAATGCACACAAACATGTGCATTATTGAATGAAAACAATAAGATTCACTTCAACAATAAATACAGTCATGCTCATATATGTGAAGTCCTCTTAACCATACACATAGATCAGTTTAGATTTAGACATATATTCATATACACTTTCACAAAGTTTAACAACATTCTGCTAAATGAAATCACTTCACCTTTTTAAAAAGTAACTAAATGTGATTTATGTTTGTTTAGAGGAACAATGCCCCTCAGGCAATTCAATAAATGCTTTCCTTTCCAACAATACAAGATCACTTCAACATGAAAACTCTCCAACTTTTGGGCGCACGCATTTACACAGAAATTGAAGTAAAAACCGGTCTTCATGAATATGGGCGCCCACAACAGTCGGAATTGATGCATAAATAGTTGGTGTAAATGATCAACTTTGAGAGATTCTACTTGCTGTGATCACAGATGTCAGCCAATATTGTTCACCCAAATACCTGTACAGCACTTGGGGCCTATATGGCCATACTGTCCATATTCTGGAAGATAATTTTCTATGGGTTAAAACTCCCTTCAGAATTTTTTCAAACCAAAGTTCAAAACTTATGCCCATGTTTTGAGCTCCTCAGCAGATGACACCTCTAACAAATCAACGGACATCCGTTCTAGCCTCTAGTAGTAAAATATATGACCTCTGGTCATTAACTAGTGGTAGGTTGTTACTTTGAATAGTGTCCATGCAGTTTCTGTCAATCTGCCCTTATTTCTCTCTTTTTTTTTTTTTTACCAAAAAAAGTTAGTATTCTGTTACATTTGTTCTTCCTTCCAGTCACTGACCTTTGACTGGTTGTTACTTCGAATCATGCATGTGCAAATTCCATCAATCTGCCCTCCCTTTTTCTAAACTAAAAAGCTGGTATTCTGTTACATTTGTTCCATTTGTATGAAAAGCTCTGTGTAAAGGAAAACATCTTTTAACATGTTCCATGGAAACTGTCCTTGAGGACACGAGGTCACTTGACATAGTTTTTGAAGATAAAACGTATTCTCTACCAGCCTCCAGCCCTACTTTGAAAGTGATCTGCAAATGTTCAAAAGCAAACGAAATACTTTAACCTTTTAACAGCTGATACGCCCATCCCTCATTGAAAGTGAACAAAGTGTCCAAATAATCATGTTGTCACCAGTTAACTCAGCTGTTTCCACTCAACTATACCAATCCCTGCATCAATGGTGACCCATCATTTCCTTCCAGTACAATTATCTGGGAAGACTTGGACGCTAGTATGTGACATTGGGGGGTGTAAGGTAAGTTCTAGTGGTCACCATTTGCCAAGTGTTTCAATTCAAGCCAAAAGACCTTTCAAGTGTTCTTGGGGCAGCTCGTTTCAAGAGTCATACAGAGTGAAAAATAATACAGGGCGGTCTGTTTAAACATGTCTGTGCACACTTCAGCCATTAAAATGTTGCTGAATTGATGATGGTTCAGAAAACAATACAAACTGTACAGTGTGTCTGCAGTCCCTTTAAATTTCATTGGCAATGTCTGAGATGACCAAGAAGGGGGCTGTTTGCATCAATGCTGTGATTCTGATCTTTGGAATGAGGGTGACTGATCGCAATGATCAATTCAGAACACACCAACAGCAAACAAAGACACATCTACAGGAAACTACATCTAACGCAAGTTTTTAAACAAAATTTGGTGCAGTTTTGGCCAGCAGTTAAGGGGGACAGATTTTTTTTTTTTTTCCGAACAAATGCACAAATTGCATTAATTTGTCTGGTGCTATCTGAAAGTCAATTGTTAGAATGAACATATCACCTCCATAAAAATTGGTATCTGAAGAATTAATGAGAAATGAACAGTGACAGACTCTTTTCCTGGGGGACAGTCACAAATGTTGATGTAGGGAGACATAAAAATGTGGAAGGCAGGTGCAGTCCCCTATCCTTATTTACCAAGCCCCCTGCCTGCACATATACAGAGTTATTCACAAGCATCCACATTCCAGCACTACAATACCTGTAGCCAGTTTAAATCCTCATTCACTACAGACTTCTTCACATATATAACCATCAGATGATACCATAAAATAATACATCCACAACTGTACCTTGCATTGTAGAACTCAAATTCATGGTGAAGTTATTCTTGGCTGTTTTGGACTTGGAGCACACCTGCAATCAAAACAAAAAACAGCAGCTGATAATACAGATGCACAGCAACTCATACACTTGACTGTCACTTCATTTTTTAAAATCCAACACTACATGCAAGTATCACCATTCTCTGGATCTTAATGAAATGATCCAATTCTGCACACGATTGTCACCACTCTTTATAAATTAATAAAAGCTAATAAAATGATGCAATGCAGCACACAACTGTCATTCACTTCTGTACTTTAACAAAATGATCCAGTGCCCAACACATTTGTTACTTTTCTCTATAAATTAATGAAAGGATCCAATCTGCACAAAAGTGTCACCACTCTCTATATATTAATAGAATGATCTGTCACTGCATGCAATTAACACAATTCTCTGCATATGACTGAAATAATCTGATACTGCACACGACTGTCACCATTTTCTGTACATTAATAAAATGATCTGATGCCGTACACAAATGTCACACTCTCTGTAAATTGATCAAAATGATTTGATGCTGAACACAACTCTCACCGTTCTCTGTACATCAGTAACATGATCTGATGCTGTACACAAATGTCACACTCTCTGTAAATTGATAAAATGATCCAGTGCTGCACACAATTATCACCACTCACTGAACATTAAGAAACGATCTAACACTACACACAATTGTCATCTTTCTCTGTAATTTAATGAAGAGATCCAATGCTGCACATAACTGTAACCATTCTCTGTATTTTAGTAAAATGATCTGATGATGTACACAATCCTCACACTCAATGATCATCAATAAAATGATCTAACACTGCACACACTTATTATTTCTCTGTACATTAATAAAATGATTCAGTCCTGCACACAACTTACACAACCATGAAACTAAAATTATTAATAGCAGTTTGTTTTTTTCAATTTATCAATTTTCTACACTTTTTTTTTTCAAAACTGATAAAATGTTTATAATCTGCAATTTTTTAATGGACAGAGCTAAGCAACAGTTTCAGTTATGTACAAAGATTTCAGACATGGAAGGAATAAATCATGAGCTGCTCACAGCACCAAAATTAAGACTGGATCGCAGGCTGTGGCCCAACATATATACATGCGTGCGTGCATGCATGCATGCATGCGTAAGTGTGTGTGTATGTGTGAGAGAGAGAGACTGTGTGAGAGACTCTTTTAATATGTGTGTGTGCACACGTATGTGTGTGTGTGTGTGTGTGTGTGTGTGTGTGTGTGTGCACTTGTATGTGTGTGTGTGTGTGTGTATGTGTGTGTGTGCGTATGTGTGTGTGTGTTGTGAAAACAGTGTTGCAAATAAGTACATATACCTTTTTTACCTGTGAATATGCAAATGTCGTTTCTGTTCGATTTAAATTGTACACTTATACTTGCAACATACTTTTTTGTTATAAATAAGGGCAGTGGCAAAGTCAAACAGCGGAACAACTTTGTCAACATATTTTACTGCAAAAATTGTGTAGAAAGTATGCATGCAAACACCTTTTATTTTTCATAAACAATACACAATTTTAAACACCAGCCTTACACTGAAACTATCCAACTAATGTTTCCAACATGATAACATGGAATGCCTCAGACACACCTTCTAACGACCTCTGTCAGTTTCAGGTGATTTATATCAACATGATACACCATAGTTATAGTCCTGTATGTGTCCACCATGAGTGCTCAAACACAAATGTAGTCAGGTAAAAAAACAAAATCATACTCACACCATTGGAGGCACACACACACACACACACACACACACACACTACACATGCAGAAGTGAAAGACCAAAGCGAAGGTGTTCCTGACCTCCTCGACAGAGCGGCCGACCATGTTCGCTATTTTTTCCCATCGTTTGGGTGTGCCTCCTGGGAACTTGTTGACGGCCTTCGCCAGCAGTACCAGCTCCTCTTCACTCCACTCACCTTCCTAACACATAGACACAGTCTGCCTGCAAATACTGAGCCAGCTGAAAACAAGAAACTGGGAAACAGCCTATGGATCTACATCACACACACCACTGCACACACAGTTAACCCTTCTGAAGCCAGTTCATCCAGAATCCCACCATTCCCCAACCGCTGCCAATCTGACCATCACTCTCTTAAATGCCTGAAAGTATTATTGGTTCTAAAACAATTCTCTTGCTAGCTGTTTCTCTAATAAAATGAAAACACTTATACTTGAATGTGTCCTCTTCTTTCCATGACAAACTGTACCATGCCGTTTCCCTGTATTGGTATACAAATGCAACAACGGCATTGAATGTCACTGATCCATTATTTCTCCATGGGTGCTAAAAGTTCTAATACAGAAAAAAAAATGACATAAACTCTAACATTTCAGAGAATGTGCTCTGTGTCCTGGCCTGTCTCAAATGATGCAACACCTAGAAAGGGAAGTGAGCGCCATTATCAGGCACCAAGTCATCTGGTAACGAAGTAAGTCCTATCTCATTCCTTGGAAGACTTCCTGAGTTTTAATGGTCTTTTTGTTGACCAGTTTCATTGTATTAAGGCAAACCAGTTTTTTCACACACACACACACACACACACACACACACACACATGCTGCTCACACACACACACACACACACACACACACACACACACACACTACAAACAGACAAGAACAGTTTCTTCAGACGTTATATACTACAGACATAAAAAATGCACCCAACTGTACTTCCCAGATCGCTGTCAGTATGTCCATTCTTAAATCTTTTTTTTTACCTTAATCTTGTTGTTGACATCATTTTCAATGGTGCTGTGGTTACAAACATGTCCATTCTTGAATCTTCCTATCATACCTGGATATTTCAAAAGCAAGCAATAATATGAATATCAATGGGGTCAAAGACAAAGTGAAAACACCAAATATGACGCATTTCAAATTGTGACATAGCTCACCTTCACAGTGTGTGCTGAGAGCTGGGATTGGTCTGCACTGCTTGTGGATAGATCTCTCACAGCTGCTGAAGCAGCGGCCTCATACTGGTCTGCGGAGTACTCTGGCACTTCCATTTTACGACGTTTTGGCTTACGAACAACTGCACACACATCCGCAATCAGAAAATAGCTTAAAAGATTGGTGGAATACATACAGACAAATTTGCATGGACCAATAGCTAAATACACAAGATGCAAAGCATATAAACATACTCCCAGTTTATCTGAATACACGTGAGATATTCTATAAAGAGGTAAAACCGTCTTGGGCTGGTGTAACCATTCGTAATGGCTATTCTGGTAAACATCGGCCATCATCTGTGACCTATAATGAATACACCTACAAATTTTCAGAAAGACTGGTCAAGTACTTTCTGAGATTTTCCATAAAGAAGAAAACCATTATGGGCCGTTAGTAACGGCTATAACGGTAAACTCAAACATCGGGCATCATTCGTCACCCATACTGAACATACCTACAAATTTTCAGAAAGATCGGCCAAGTACTTTCTGAGATATTCCATAAAGAAGAAAAAAATCATTACGGGCAGTTATAGCCATTAGTAACAGCTATAATGGTAAACTAAAAACGGGTATCATCCATGACCCATAATGAACATACCTACAAATTTTCAGAAACATCGACAAAGTGCTTTCTGAGATATTCCTTAAGAAGAAAAAACCATTATGGGCCATTATAGCCGTTACTAACGGCTGTAATGGTAAACTAAACTTCGGGCATCATCTGTAACCTATAGTTAACATACCTGCTAATTTTCACACAGATCAGCCTAGTACTTTCTGAGATATTCCATAAAGAAGAAAAACAATTACAGGCCATTACAGCCATTAGTAACGGTATAACAGGGTAAAAACTAAAACATTGGGCATCATCCATAATGCATAACGAACATACCCGCTAATTTTCGCAAAGATCGGCCACGTACTATCTGAGATATTCCATGAAGAAGAAAAACTGTAACAGGCCGTTACAGCTGTTAGTAACGGCTATAACAGTAAACTAAAACATCGGGCATTATTCACGATCCATAATGAACATACCTGCTAATTTTCACAAAGATCGGCCAAGTACTTTCTGAGATATTCCATGAAGAGAAAAAAACGTTACAAGCTGTTACAGCCATTGGTAACGGCTATAATGGTAAACTAAAACATCAGGCATTATTTGTGACCCATAATGAACATACCTACAAATTTTCAGAAAGATTGGCCCAGTAGTTTTGTCTGGAGTGAGTGGAACACATTTTGACCCTGGACAGACAGATGGACAGACATACACACACACACACACACACACAGCATTTCTTCATTCCCATTCTAAAGTACTCCCTGTTCTATAAGAACTGGGAGTACAAAAAACTGACAAACAACTTCAACATATGTGGTCAGAGTGGCTCCACTGTTTCTGTTTGATAAGTAAAATGTTTCAAATCCCTTCCTCAAAGATTGCTGAAAACTAGTGCATCACTTGCTCATACAAACAATCTTTTAAGACCACCAAATGTTCACTGAATATGACTGAATGCATCTGCCTGAAAAGAAGCACATTCATCCACAGACATCTCTTGCAAAGATTCACCACCTTTGTTAGTGTCAGGGTCCTCCTCCTCCTCCTCCTCTTCTTCCTCCTCCAGTTTCCGCCGATGGCGTTCAGCAATATGTTCTTTGACTATCACTGGCAAGGTGCACGCACACCAGAAAGAGGAAACCAGGCAGCCGGAAAGGCCACAGACTAAGTAGGCTAGGACGTGGAAGAGAAGCCATCTCCTCTTCCACTCTTCAGCCTCCTCCATGGCTTTAGTCTTCTTTTTTCGTTCCTTTTTCTTTTTGCTGTCTATCTTGTCTTCCTGGAAATATCACGTTTTTAGCGACTCTAATAACAGTATGAGGCCATTCTATCATGTTGTACCTTGATAATTGTCTGCTCCTCATCTCCTCAAAAAACACACCCCCATCCCCCATCCTTTCATCGATCCTCCAATCCCTCTCTCTCTCTCCCTCCCTCCATTCCCCACTGCCCTTTGCCTTATGCTGAAAACAACTTCAAAATAACAATTTCTTGATAATAAAGATCAGAAAAACTTTACATATACTGATAACCAGAACTGCAGAGAACAGTGAATATCACACACACACACACACACACACACACACACACACACACACACACACACACACACGCACACACACACACACAGAACCATTCACTCTAACATCTGCTGTCTCTCCCATATTTGCTTTCTAATCTATTTGCTGTTTCAAGACAGTGCTCAGCTGCGCCAAGGCTTGTGACAAACCCAAAATTAAATCAGCAGGGTTTTGTTAGTAGCATCACAAATCGAATTAAAAACTGCCCAGCAGAGCTGATCAAGAGCCATAACTTGCAAGAGTTTGACTAGGTACAGTATATATGGCATGGAACAAAACACTGCCACCCATCCAGATGCAACTTACCAGAGTCAGACGTCTCTCTACGTACACAGCCCAGCCATACAGGTACTGTCCAATGGTGATGATAAGGGCAAGCAGTGACAATTCCACAAAGCCCATTTTGCGGGCCCGGCGATAGTAGAAGACAGGTGTCTTCCAGTCAGGCAGACCCTCCACCAGGATTCTGTTGTACATCTGTCGTTTTTCTCTTCATCTCTAAGAACTTCATAAACAGCCACCAGCTGCACAAAAGCACAACTCATACTCATTATGGTGTTTCATGTACTGAAAATGGTATCCGCAGCTAAAAACACATTCCACAGTCAAAGCTGTATTCAATGACAACACATTCCACAGTCAAAGCTGTATTCAATGACGATCTACTTAACCTTTGCACGATATTGTTTCTGATCACAAACTCCTATTCATGAGGGACTCTCAAGACCCATGCAGTTCAGAAAGGCTTTGTCTTTACAGAGTATGGGCCTTAAAACACCTGCATCATCAGATGAGGCCGTGATGTGGTAAGATCTGTTTGAAAGGTATAGATTGTAAGAGACCTGCAGTATTGGAAATGTTCAAAAGCAATGTCTGGAAATGAATGCAGTGTATGAGCCTGCTGGACCAGTATCATCTTAATTGTGCAGTTCAAAGCAAACAACTAATCACTTTTATATTTTCACACACAATAAAAGACAAAAACTGATTACAAATCTTTTAACAAACATACACATTTTCATTGGCACACTAAATGGTTCAAGACATGTGGTTATATTGTGTCTTCGAGTTTGAGGTTGTGTGTGACCCAGGGAGCACAGAAAAGATTTGGTAAGCATCACTGGTTGAAAAAAAAATAATAATAAATTTTTCAAGAATTTTTTTTTTCATTTCTCACATGGCTACACTGACCAATAAACCACTACTCTTGACAACATTTTTGCAAAGGCCATTAAAAGACAGGTTTAAGCAGACAGGGACCTATTCAGGGAGGTAAAAAGGTAGTAAAGATCTGTTAGATACGTGTTATGTAAATATATATGTACCAGTGCATAACTTTGACAGCGATCTGAGCTTCCATTACACTTTATTTTCTAAAGCACTTTCCTCTCTGTCTATACCACTCACTACACACCCAATTCTCCCTTCCAATACTTTTTACAGAAACCTTTTCCTCTTTGCCTATATCATTACATCAAACTTCCAATATACACTCCTTGTTTCAACTCTTGTTGTTCTGTAACATTTTTCTCTTTCAGTTTCTATCTCTGCTAGATGTACTACCAAATAAAAACTTCCCTCTCTTTCAACACTTGTATTTCAGCAACTCATTTTTCTGTTTCTGTCTTTGTCTGAAATAGATGTATCACCTAATAAACACTTCCTCCCTTCTAACACTTGTCCATCTGGAACATTTTTCTCTTTGAATGTGCTAGATTTACAACAAAAGCAACCTATCATTTAATTTTTTTTTTTTTTTTTTTAGATAAGTTAATCAATAAGTATAATATGCAAATATGTACAAACCTAGTTATTAATAACAGGTTATCAAAACATCATCAATATGAGCTTTAATGAATTACAAAATTCAAAATCTGAGCAATCAAACCTGTCTGAATTTTTCCTCTGCATCATCAGCTTTATTCTTGTCCGGATGAAGTTGAAGAGTCAGCTTTCTGTACGCCTTTCGAATATCTGCAGCACTTGCATCCTGAAAGCATTGAAAGTATACCCTGAAAGATTGTAAGTATCACAACCTTACTATCAACAGCTTATGCACTAACATAAACCAAGCAAACTTTTTTTCAAATAACAGAAACAAGCAAAATAAATATATCCACCACAGAATAATAACAATAATGAGGACAATTTCTATAGGGCACATCCTAACAATGAAGGCTACAGGGCGCTTATATAAGACATCTGATGTTTTAGGACTTATCTTAAATAAATGTCAGCGAACCGCCCAGAGAAACATGGACAAACGAGTCACAAGACAAACCACAACGCGTTTCGACCTCTTAGGTCTTCTTCAGGTGCAACAAACATGAAACAAATAACGAAAATGCACTTAGCTTTGATCGCTTCTGTGTTCAGCGCAAGAAAGAAGGCGTTGAGATGTTTGTTTTAGGACTTATTTTCCAATGAGCCGAGATATGCCCAGATACCAAACATGACGAAGGCATGTTTCAAGAGCGCAAAAAATTCTTTTCACTCCCTGAAAATGGAAATAAATTCCAAACATGCCTTGGTGATCTGGATCTGGATACCTTATCGAAAAAGACCAGCACGACCAACTCAACTGGAAAACAAAGAATCAAACAAAAAAGGCCTGTCCTATGCTTTATTATTTGTTTTTGCCTTTATATCCCTTTTTCCTTCTTTTTCCTTTCTGCTGTTGTAACCCAGCTGCTGAGTGGGAAACTGCAAGGCAAGCAAGCTTGGGAGCACATTCTCTCAGGATTCTGTTGAATATATTGTCTGGTGTTTAAGTTTGTTTGTTTCTTAATCAAACAAATTGTTCTCTGGAAAATACAATACTGTATACAGTCAGTTACACTTTGCAGGTTCAGCTTCCCATAAAATTACTGCAAACAAATCAAGAAGGAAAATATGGCTGATAGCAAAGAACTTGAACGTTCAGAGACAGCAAAGTATTCTCTCTCTGTATCTACACTAAGCATAAAGATACCAACAGTGTTGGCCTCCATATCTTCCTGAGGCAAGACATTCCACACTGAAATCATCCATGGGAGGAATCCGCTTGCCTGCAGTCCATATCATAAAAGATCTGGGACAGTTGTTCTGCATGGAAGTGTCATTGTCACAGTGATGGTGGCAAAGAGGTGAGCTTCTCTTCTTATTATTATGTGTCAAACTTTATTGCTTGGAAGAATCTGCTGCACTTGAAGATATCCAACTGTTGGTCAAATCCACAAAACAAAACAAAACAAAACAAAACGGAGAAAATGACAGAGAGAAAGAAAGAGGAGCTAGGGTAAATGGTTTCTGATGGGGAAGGGGAGGGTGGGGAGGGAGATGGCGAGTATCATTATCAAAAGTAATGTTCATCCCCCAAAACTGAGATATTGCAACATCATATCCTGCTTATCACAGAATCAAACCCACTATGCCTAATTCTTGGGCATCTGAAAGTGGGAGGATGAGTACACTCTGACCGAGGATAGCGGTGTGAAAATCTTCCTGTTAAGGTATCCAGTAAAAGTAAGTGTGATAATCTCATCCAGAGGACAGTTTCACCAGAACTAGTAAATAGGTGGTCTTCCTGTACGAAGCATAAGGTAAGGTGTAATCCTATACAAAGGAGTTACACTGGCCATAGCTCTTGAAATGGTCCATTCACACTGGGACAGAAAGTCCTCAGATCTTGTGGTCTGATGATAGTCCTGACATATCCATATCACTGCATATCTCGGGAACTTTTCTATGGATTCAGTACTGGTGTGGGTGTGGGTGTCTACCATGGTGTCCATGCTGACCTTTTCATCGTCTTGCCATTAGTTTTAAAGAAATAGGGAACCAAACTTCACTGCTACATAGACACCATCATAATCCGTCATTTGTGCAGCATGCATAACCAGTTGCTTTAGTGTAATTTAACCCGCTGACTGCGGTGGGCCACGATTGTGGCTTTACCGCCCGACTGCGTTGGGCCACGATCGTGGCTCAGACGAGAACCGTTATACCACCACCACTGCTAACATCCGGGGTGATCAGTTCACGTGACTTGCTAGTATCCATTGTGCACCGGCAAGCCTTGTAGTCAGTTATCTCGAAGTTTTTCGTCGGTTTTGACTGAAATAATGAGTAAATCAGCGACCGAGTCGAGCAGGAGATGCGTGGAAGTGGCACGAGTGAACAATCAGTTGCCGAAGGCTGTAGTAACGAAAGCGAAGCAGGTGAGTGGATGAACTTTGATTATTTTGTTTGTCGAGTGATGGAACACATGCTGCGTGCAGTCATTGGTTATTTTACATTTGTTGGTCCGCCACATGAAGGAAGGGGGACGGAAGGGGGGCAGGGTACATGGTTACTTACAGGAGTGATAGGCTTTGGCCTGATCAAACTAGAAGATCGTTTCTGGGTGATTGTAGGTGTTTTGAAAGCACTTCAGAGATCAGTAAAAGTGGTGATTTGAAGAGAACAATTTATAACTTTTGTTTGTTTATTTTTTTAGTTTGGAAACAGTGTGGGCGTGTCACGAGTGGGCGTGCCTTCAATGAAAGCTATAGCCCCTGCCCCCTCCTTATATGCTAGTGATTCAGATTTTTTATTTATGATTTTATACATGACTTCAATTTTCATAGAATGAATAAGTATGCTGGTCATTTTTTTTTTTTCTGAAAATCAGACTAATTAGTGGAAACTGAGTCAAGCTCTCTGTAACATCTCTTGCACCATTATGAAACAATGAAATGAACAGAAGACTTAGGATATATGTTTTCTTGTGTGATCCAGAATCTGGAAGCACTACTGCAGAGGAGAGAGATGCTGAGAGTGAAGGAGTTGAAGAAAGAGGAACTGTACTGCTGGCCATCCTACTCATGTGCGCTCTGGCTGGGAATGTTCTGGATGTGACGTGGGACTCTGCCCCGAGTGCTTTTCAGCCTTCCACAGAAGACCAAGGCCCTAACTTTGTTCTGTGTCTTCCAAGGACATATTCTTCTTGTTTTCTCCCAAGTTTCAAGTGTTTTGAGATTCAAGCAGGAAAAACTGTGGTGTTTCAAACAATGTGACTGACGTTTTGGATTACCTTTTCACCAATGTTCTGGATTACACTGTGTGAAGAATATCTTCAGCTGCCATCAGGGTACTGTCTTGTAATTATTTTTTTTCAGATTCTTCATTATCTCTAGTTTACAAAAACATATAGTTTTTACCTATCTAGCTTCAAGACAAGCCTGCACAATCCCCCATTTCCTTATATAGTGAAAATTCGATTGTCGGATGCTGAATTATAGGTACATCATTTGAGACACAATTCATTATACATAGCTCAAGTCAAGAGAATTATCATCTTTCCCATGTTTCCAGCACATATTTGTCTTCATTTTATCTCAAGTCTGAAGTGTTTAGGTAGAACAGAAGAAAAACTGTGTCTCTCCTAACATTTGACTTACTTTTCAAATAACTTTTTCAGAAATTTTGCCTGCTTATATTTTGAGGTCAGTCTCCAAGTAGGTACAACCTACAGTATTTTCAGTTATTTCACTAGATTCTACAACATCTCTAGTTTCTAAAAATGTATAGGTTTGCATATCTAGTGCAAATAATATGTATGCAGAAGCCAAATTCTCAAGTGTGGTGTGTGACGAGTTTCCCGTCCCTAGATTTTAACTACATTTCTTTAAAGCATAAATTGTTTTACAGAGCACCGTAAGGGTTAATTTACATTGTACCGTAGAAATAATTCAGTGACTTTTTGTTTTCATATTTAACCCGTTTATTGACAAAAGTCCTAGTTCTATATGCCCCCTTACTGTAACTTGTGAAAGTGTCACTTTAGCATTGTTTCCTCTACGCAGGTTTACCTGGCCGACTCCAAGAAGGTCATAAAAATTGGCATTGACTTCCTCCACCAAGTCAAAAAGTTCTAGTTCAACGTTGTCCCATCCTAAACATCTGTTAAAGATCACTAGTAAGACAGCAATCCTTATTAGACGTGTTGCCGCTGCCATTTTTGCTGGAGTGTTTTGATAGTGTGGTACACCATGTTGTTCTGTTTTCATGTGTTTATTTTCAAACAGGTCAGACTGCTGACATCAACATATTCCAAACACGTTACTTTCAATTTCTTTTCAATCACTTATATTTTTCTTCCTGAAGGTATCTATTTCGGTTACCAAGTAATACCTATCTTGAAAGGATCCCTCACAGTTTCTGTTACAGGCTATCAGTAAGGCATCCGTGTAAAAATAAGTGTGCTAATCGGGCTGTTCCCGATGTTTTTCTTAGAAGATGGAGATATGCACGAGTTTTGAAGCATTCAAAAAAAAAATAGTGAAAACCAACTATTTTATATACATTTGTACCAGTTTTGGAAAATGATGGCTGTGTGTCCCGATTAAACATCGCAATTGTATAACAAATTGCTGAGATTCTTGTAACTTCTGTGTGAACCGGATCTACCACCAAATCTTACCAGTTCGAAAATATCAGTACAGCTAGTAAGCTTGAGTTATTTTCCATTGTGGTCCATAATCATTTTTTTCCCCGCAAATTAATAAAAGGGATGGGGGGGGGGGGGGGGGGGGTCAGGGTTGTTATTGCAGGGGATGAAGCAGTATACCGCAGTGTCGTCAGCAAAAAATCTGAATGGGGAGGAGGGTGCAGACGGATCTCCCTGTCGTGCTTATCTACTGACATCTGTCATTCTTTGTCATCAGTCTGAAGGTCAAATCCAGTTTTCTCATAAATTTGGCTGTTTTGGGGGTGACCCAGGGGAAAGAGTACTTACGTCTTGGCATCTTGGTAGGGGCTGATGCGCTGAGACATGCTGTCTTTGGCAGTGGTTTCGAACTTGAGGAGTCACCTGGAGTAATGAAGTCTTGCTGCAGTACAAGCATCTTCAGTTTTATGGCTTATTTTTTTTCTTTTTTCATTCTGCGTACGCAGGCTGATACTCCTGCGGACACTTGCCTGTATAGACAGGCAGTGGAGTTTTGTGTGCATGACCGTTTTTTTTTTATCCCGCCATTAAGGCAGCCATACTCCATCTTCAGGGAAGGTACATGCTATGTGTAACGTGTCATCCATACCAACGGCCAAAATGGCCTTCTCTTCCAAAAGTTGGTGATGGGATTTTACGTGTGTGCAAGATGTGCGTGCATTCACACATGGAACCTTGTTTATAGTCTCATTCGAAGGACTGTATGGGGAATGGAGTCAGAACCAATGTTAATTCCGAGGGGAAAATCCCCCTGTACTAAAATTTGAACCTGCAACCCCAGGATCACGAGTCCAGCGCTCTACCAACAGAGCTATTCTGGCCCCCTTATGGCTTCTCAGTTAGCTTGCCTTTACAGGTCTTGTCTTGAGCATCAGTGTCAGATACATGTGGGTAACAGGCAAGGCACATAAAAAGCGGTTTTCACTCGTAGGTCAAGAGTTTAGCCAAAGCATCCCACTTCCAGTATCCAACTCAGGACTTCAATGCACTATAGATTGTTGCAGACTGCAATGAGGACTCCACTGGCCATTTTTGTTGATTGGCCTTTTCCGTAAGCTTTAGAGAGGCTGGGGAAATATTCTGAGTCTTGGATAGTAGGATTGAATCATGTTTCAGTCTTTATAACAGAGTCATGTTTCATGCTGTCACGCAAGTTTGTAATTTCAGGTGGCTTCCCTACACTAACTGAAAATTCATGTTCAGAAATCTCAGAGGGTGATTTTGCTGTCTACCATATTCATATATCTACATCAATTTATGCTGAAGGGATGACTGCATGAAACATGTCTGAACTCATGTGCTGAAGCTTAATTGTGTGTGTGTGTGTGAATGTGTGTGTGTGTGTGTGTGTGTGTGTGTGTGTGTGTGTGTGTGTGTGTGTGTGTGTGTGTGTGTGTGTGTGTGTGTGTGCGCGCGCGCGCGCGCACGCATGTGTGCATGCGTGCATGTGCACGTGCATGCATGCGCGCCTGCATGTGTGTGTGTGTGTGTGTGTGTGTGTGTGTGTGTGTGTGTGTGTGTGTGTGTGTGTGTGTGTGTGTGTGTTTGTTTTGTTTTGTTCTTTGAGCCACAATTTGAAGTAATAACACAGACCAGGGGTGAAATGTGGAACGAAAATTTATGAAAAAAAAAAAATGTTGCGAGTTTAAGATAACCATAACATGAAGGAATGTTCGCTCTGCTTATCTTATTCATAGGGTAAACTGGAAATAACAGATACCGGTAAATACGTGGATGTTACAGTTCAGGGTATTGTACAATGGAGCTATCATATTGATATCGCTTTAAAAGAAATGCCTGCAAAGTCTAAATTTGATTGTTGCTGCTGCTACTGTAACTTTAAGCAGCAGTTTTCACTTTACTCTAGGAATGTCAGACAGAAATGTTAGAAAATGTTGCATAAGACATGTTATGGGATAAAATAGCAGTGTGTCAAGAAAGTGTTGCAAAGTTGAAGAATATACTGTGCAGAGATGCACTATTTGATTTTGGGAATGCTGATTTCACTTTTAGCACCACACAGCAATCATTTACCGACTAGAATGGATCCCACTAAACAAAAAATCCAAAGAGAGAGAGAGGGGGGGGGGGGGGGGGGCTAAAAAGAAGGTAGTTTTCCTACATAGAACACACTAAAGCTTGATCAACATACATCTTTAAAAGACATTAAAATTGATAATGATAATAAGATTAGGTATATAGTCTGTTATGGGATACAAGGGTCAAGAAGAAATTCTCGCTGTCATCCTTTTAATGCATCTATTGTCAGATTCACTCAGGCAGGCTGGAACTTGAAAAGGACTGATCCATGAACTTGACAGATACACATGGCACTTCTCCGCAAAGTAAGATGGAAGTACATGGGCGAAGTACAAACACAGGAAGAACATGTCCTATACTACAGTGGAAAAGAAGTCAAATATGTAAATGGACTGAGATTTTGTCAGTTAACAAGGACATTACGAATGCTGTAGTGGGACATTACACTGTTTCCAGCAGGATTATAGCCCATCCGCATGCGAGCTAAACCATTTAACATTATGCAAATACATGCTTCTAAAACAGACTTTATGATGACCAGATTGAAGAACTATACCCCCATTCACATACGGTCATTAATAGGGTTGATAAGACATCCACGTCATTCAGGATGACTGGAATACCAAATGTTAGTGCAAATGTCCAAGGAAACTGGGAGAATTGCTTTGGCCCTTATAATGACTGTCCCCAAAAGGTTAAGGACGACTGCTACAAAACACTGGTTAGACCAGTACTGGAATATTTTTGCTCAGTCTGGGATCCTTACAATCTAAGGACATTGATAACCTCGAAAAGATTCAGAAGAGAGCAGCACGGTTCATAACAGGGAACCATATGAGAGAGGAAGGGAATACTAGGAAGAACATGAGGAAATTAGAATGGAAACCCTTAGAAGAGAAGAGCTTTTATCAAACCTAATACCTTCTTCAAAGGCAGAGAGCTAAACTAATTGATATATTCCAAAGGAACAACTAGTATTGAATAAAAGTAGCATCAGGAATGGGGGGTGAATCTTATGCCATACCTGCGTCAAATATTGACAGCCATTTACATTCATTTTATCCTAGTTCTGTACAGCTGTGGAACTCACTGCCGGATGCCATCAAGATTGTCACAAATGCAGTCTCATTTAAAAATCAAATTGATACGACAGTGTTGAGATCTGCATATTGACTGATTTTTCTATTTCAACTTCCCCAGATGTTATGGTTACCTAGGCCTGAACCTGGCCATTGCTTTTAACTTTTTAAATATCGTGTGCGACCCCTTGTTGCCAAATTTTTGCTCCAGGGGCCAACAGGCTGAGTCGCACTTTATCTTATTTTATTTCATTTTTTAACATGCGCGCTGGTGACCTATTCGTTTTTGAGTGAACCAGTTTTTTAGGAAGAAGAAGAAGAATGAGACCACCGGTGTTACAGGACTGTGCTGCTAGAACTGGCTAATGATTATGACATGGTTCTTGTCAAGCATGAAGCATCCCGGCGGTGGACATGACACTCTCCAAACGGCAAGTACCACAGCCAGATAGACTATTCTTGTGAAGTACCGGTACAGGTCTGGCGTTACAGGGCTATAGCAAGGACATGTCCCAGAAGCTGATGCTGATAGTGATTACGACCTCGTCATGATGAACTTAAAAAGGACGTTTGAAGAAGAAGAGGGGAGTGAAAAACAGTCATCTCAAATTCAGCCTTGATAAAATGAAGGGTCCTGATACCGGTGAACAGTTCCAAGCGGCCATACGAGGAAAATCCGCTCCGTTACTTCTCTTAGAAGACGATCTTGAAGCTCTAATGAAGAATTTCAATCAAGCGGTGACTGAAACATTTAAAGAGGACCCATGAATGAGCAGATGACAATCGAAACCATGGATCTGAAACGATACCTTGGAATTTGTGACACTTACAGGACTTTAAAACCACTCGAAAAGACTGAGGGATGGGTGGGGTTGGGATGGGTGGGGAAAACAACGCTATAGACAAGAGAATCAGCAAATAAATTTAAAATATTAAGGAAACCTAGATCGAAAACAGTGTGCGAGGACGTTGAAAAGAAAAAACAAAAACAACTACACGCACAAAAAAATTGTCAAATATTTAAGGAGCAGCACAAACAAAAACAAAGTCAGCACCATTCAGGACAAAGACGGTAACTGTTTTACATAGGAAGAACACATCATTAAAAGGTGGGGTAATGTTTTGAAGTCATGGCGGCATTGAAATCAGTGAAACATGGGAAGGCTGCAGGCATCAACAATATCCTTGCAGGACTCTTGAAACATGGCGGAGAAATAGTAGTTGATATCCTAACTACCATCTGCGACAAAACTAGCACACTGGTGGGTGGCCCTACTATAGACTAAGTCACTAATTGTCACTCTTCCCAAGAAAAAAATCTGCAACACTGCCAAAACGACCGAACTGTAAGCTTTATAATTCATGCCGGCAAAGGGATACTCAAAATCATTCCGAATAGACTGCAACCGCGAGAAGATACCACTGTTGCTGGATTCTACAAAGGCAGAAGTAAAGAACAGATCTTTAGCCTACTTACCTTAACAAAAACATCTCCAGCACCAGAGGGAGTTCTATTAAGTCTTCATAGACTTCAAGGTGTTCGGCAGACTCATGCAGGAGGCACTAAGGGCCACGATGGAGAAATTGATCATCAGACAGAAGTTTATCTATACCATCCAGCAGCTGTATTCCAAAGCAGCTAACGCAGTGATCATACGGGTTCTACAGGAGAATGGTTTTATACTTCAACTGGAATTCGACAGGACTGTCTTCTATCCCCTCCACCTTTCTATATATTGCTGCAACGCATCGTGATTGATGTACTTGAAGATCATGTCAGAACAATCAGCGCTGGAAGAAGAACCATCATAAACCTTCGATTTGCAGGCGACATCGATGGCCTGGCAGGCAGTGAAGATCTCTTGAAGCTTACTGAACGACCGGATGAAACATCAGTAAGATATGAAATAGAAACCAGCGCCCAGATGATCAAATTGATGTCCAGCCACATCACCATCACTACTGACATTACTGCCTATGGTCAAGACCTATAAACTGTCCAGCAATTCACACTTACCTGAGACCCATCATTAGCAGTGAGGGATCCAAACAAGAAATTATCTGAAGGGAAGCAAAAATAACTGCACTGTTGTCCAGAATAAACCCCGTAGGAAGGACAAGACCATCTCTAGCAACACATGAGCAGACTCTTCCGTGCTCTGTTGCATTCCATCTTTCTGTGTGCATGCAAGACATGGACCGT
>JADBJO010000097.1:381884-476884 GCA_016801955.1 Conus betulinus | reverse complement strand
ATGTACAAAAAGGGAAAATGTAGTATTACAGATTGATTCCACCATTCACTCAGTCACGCGATAAACTATTCTACTGAGCTTTTCCACCTGTTTTAATTCGTATTTTCCGAAATTTGGTACTTTTGTAATATACCTTTGTTACAAATGCCTCTGTCTGATTTTCATTGCTTCTGCAATGAACCTCGCAACCGACTTGATCACACCATCGTCATCAGATGACAACAAAGAAGCAACATCTTGCCTTTCAAATACATCAAAAGTGGAAAATGAACATTTTACACGCACTTCGTTGTATGCAGTACATTGAAAAAAAAAAAAGTGCTTTTCATTGTCAGTAATGAATCCACATGATGGGCATGGTGATTCTGTGGATGATCCACACTCGAACCATCTTTTATTCGCAGGAGAGAGAGAGAGAGAGAGAGAGAGAGAGCGTGTTAGGACAGAGATGGAGGCTGGCGATCGGGGAGCGTGAAGCCGGGGAGAGACGGTGGACGTGACGTGGTAGTAAGGGAAACGATAAGTTTATTGGCAATACTGCAGTGTTGTGAATGGAAGGGAGAAACTGGGTGAATGCGTGGGGGAGGGAATAGATGATGAAAGGAAAAGGGCAGGGGAGGGAATGCGGACGAAATTGGTTTTCAGTGGTCACTAATTTTCTTTCCGTTTTTGACAACATGACGATGTTGTTATTAGTACTAGCTTTCGCGTGAAAATCAGTGATTTATCACAAGCTTACTTAATGGAACAGATGAAGACAGGTAGGGATAGGGGAGAAGGCAGTCCAGTTTGGGGATGGGTGGGTGAGGCAGTCTTGGCAAGGGTCAGCTCGATAGGCCCCAAATTGATAGGTCTGCTTAAAACTCCCTCCTCCCCCGGCTCAGTACTCCAGGGCTTCCTCAATACTTTTCCTATTTGCCTAGGGCTTATGTGTGTCTGTGTGCTTGGGTCTTTGGTCGTGGTCAAGGAAAGATTTCCTTTCGTATTCCCCTCCTCCAGAACAAGAGCTTTCTGTTCATGGTTGGAGGAATATGGAACAGGCGGGATATTGAGCGGAAGGGGTATTGAGTATGGTTAGTATAATAAAATGTATCAATGGTTGATTTACAGGCTTCATCAACATTTTGCCTTTGTTCACGAGTTTTGTTTTGTTTGTTGTTTTGTGGAAACTATAAAGCTTCCAGGGTCTAACTAACGAATGTCAGTTAAAAATGTTTAGGGTTCCCCCGGTGGTGATGATTCAAGCAGACAGTTCCACAAATCAGTAAATCTGTTAGTAAAAAAGGGTGAAAACCGATCAGACTTGTGAAATGTTTGCCAGTTTCAATGGGAGTCGTCTGTATGTATTTAATCTTTTAAGGTGAACAGATTTTGTGTGGTGCTTCTATCCTGATGACCGTGCAGAATGTTCTTAGTCTCAATCATCTCCGATATTCCAGGCTTAGAACTGTAAGTTTAATCTTTCTTCGTAGGTCAAGCCACTCATTTCTATGAGTTGCTTGGGTGAGTCATTTCTGTAAATTTTTTTTTCAGTTAAGTTTTTATGTTTTCGGAGGTATGGAGGAACCATATATATACGTTTACACATTCTATGATCAGGCTAACTGTATGTTTAAATGAGGAACTATCAAGTCTTTCTTTTCAAACTGGAGTAAATGAGTGATTATACTCATTATTCTTTTTTTTTTTTTTAACCTGCGGTATTAATATAATGCTCAAAGGATACATTTCTTCCACAGATTTGAAATACCCAATCCTTTTCTGGCCCTGGTTACTTCCAAGTCAAGAGAGTTAATATCATAAGCATGCTAAGGGTTATTTTTTTTTTGACCAATTCGAAGTTGTTGTTGTTGTTGTTGTTGTTGCTGTGTCATTGTTGTTGTTGTTGTTTTACATTTATCACTGAAAAAAAAAAAACCTTGATCTTCCACTTTTCTGTCTTCTTCTTCTTCGTTAGATGAACACCTTCGGCATGACGAAGATATAACTTCACACATAAGGGAGTAAAATGAATAAAATTAGCAACAAAACAAAAACAGAACCTTAGACAGACAACCACATTAACTTTCCAGCGAGTCATTCAATGTATGATCTCTTTAAGTAAAATTTGTATACTAGGGTCATTTGTGTTTATCAAAATGATGTATTTTGTATTCTGTGAAATTTAACCTGCCGTTTTCTGTCTATCTAACTAATTTATCCATCCACTATGTTGGAGCAGAGTTTGTCTTTCTTTGTTAATCATTCCACATCACGCTTTTCACCAATGGTCATCTTTAAAGTATCTGACTTCATATCCACTAACTGGCTTCTGTCTTCTATCCAGTAAAGCCAGTTGTCCTCTATACTGTAACCTTTCGGATTGTAAATAAAGTTTCTTGTGCAGAACTTCATCAAAGACTTTATGAAGGTCCAGGCAAACAATGTCTACTGCATGGTTTAGTCATAAATAATTGTCATCCAGTCCCGGATAGTACTCAGTAAATAATGAAATCCAGTTAAGATTTACCCGATGTGAAACTGTACTGATAATGAGATGAGGAATTAATTTTAGGTATTCTCTTTCTCTCTTTTTCTTGTGTTTATTTATTTATTTTAATGAATCCTTTATATACTTTCACAAGTTTTTCAACTGAACTGACCTGTATTGTGCTCTGGTTCATTTTTGTTACCTTAAAAAAAACCAAAAAACAGTTTGACCGCTGCTGGTTTTCCAAACTGTCTGGTTCTTTGATTTTTATTGACCAGAAGTTTTAGGGGAGATGGGAATTGTGTGTGTGTGTGTGTGTGTGTGTGTGTGTGTGTGTGTTGTGTGTGTTTCCTTCCTTTAACAGCATAGGCCTATTGGACCTAGTGACTTTGAGCCATTTAATTTTGCAAGTTGATAATCGTCTGGCTTTTCTCGTTAAAATATTTCGTATGTTGTGCTATGTGCTCGTTTTGGAAACTGGAAATTACAAACGTCTTCCCTCGTAAATACACTTGTTCAGTACCTCCGCCTTTTCTTGATAACACCAGTCAAGATTCCATCTGGCTTGAAGAGGTCAGCAAGGCCTTCGTTTCGTTGGTTTCGTTTTGGATGCCATACAAGCATAGAAGAAACTTTTTGTGTCCTTTTTAATGTCAAGCAGGGGGAATATCAATACGCTCCCAGCCAGACAGCGATTCACAACAGCAAAGAATTTCCAATGTGGGGCACTTTAGACGGGGCGGGGGGCATTATGGGTTAGCGCGTCTTGTCTTGGGGACAGCTTTCTTAGTTCTCCGCCATCAGTCGCTCCATTTGGAACTTGGGGACAGCTTGTGAGAGGCGGGCAATTTGAGGCTGCATCACCGGGGTAAATCTTGCACCCTTTGGGCATGCGCAGACCGCACATTTGAAATGAGCCTCGTTTTGTTCGTTCATGACGCGAGCTTCTTGGGACAGGACAGGCGAACTAGAGGAGGTGGGCCTTATCAAATAGATGCTAAATACAATGCTCGGCAGAGAAATAGAATGAGGAACTGTCTTCATAAATACTTATGAGTGCAAGAGCAATCGTGCACAGTTTGATTTTACATAGCATTTAGAAGAATGTGCTCGTCTTCTCGTAGGTGTTCAAGAAAGATGTCATGGCGGACAGGATAGCGTGCTTCGACGTAGCAAAATGATAGAAATGACTTTGGATGTGTTTCTTATTGGTGAGATGAATAAAAAGCAGATGCATTATTTATGATTTGAATATATTATAGGATATTGGAGTGCCTTTGGTATGTTTATAGTTTAACTGATATTGGTTTGAACCAGAATGTCATCGGGGAAATTACCTTCCAGAAAGATCACGTGACTCAATCAGCGAATAGACAATGACCCCAATACATTTGTGGAATGTAGCGTCATAGATTGTTTTTAAAACAGTATGATGTTCTTGAGGAGCAGATGGCGAGTGCAATACGCATATGTTTTTAAGTATTATGGTTTTAGGAACCAAGATTGCACCGTGTTTTTCTATGCCTTTGTTCTTTTTCTGTTGAGATGAAGCAAGCGTTTGGTTTCATTGTTCCAGATTCATAGAGTATGGGTTTTGATTGGATAAAACCGTTATATGATCACATGACCAGGTATAGATGTTCTGGGTCCTTCCGGTGGGAACGTTCATGAAAGAAAGGGAATGTTTGGCGGATATTTTTAGCCCTGCAATGTTTATGTATGCATTGATGATTATTTCCTAGAAATAAGGGGGTCAGACTCGTTACGGAAAACTCGCTTCAGATTTTCAGGGGGTCACAAAAATATTTAGGGGGTCACCATTAATAACTAGTAGAAAATGTAGGCTAGTGAACACACGCACACACACACACACACACACAGAAGTTACTAAAACAACCAAGACTACTAAATGTTATTTTATTCATATTCATTCTCCGCCATCAGTCACTCCATTTTGAAACATGTTTGTGTTCCTATAGTTTTAAAGTGTTATCAGCTAACATGAGTAAAAGTGAGCACCAACACTAGGCCTATCAGGATTTTAACAGTGAAACTTGATTTGTGGGATGACCTCTTTGATTTTCATCACATAATTTCCACTACGCAAGTCATTTCCTTCAGTGATGAAAGATTTTATTGTATGACCAAAAGCCAATCGCTGTGCATTGATCGTCGGAAGCCTGGTGGAACCTACGATGAAACTGTAGACTGGCCATTCTTGCTCCGTGAGCAACACATATGTATGCCCAGAATGGAGCCATTTTAACTGTCTGAAATGGTCATGTTGCAAAGATCGTTTGGCTTTTCACTGGATTATGACTCACCAGCCACAGCTGAACTGTCAACTTTTGATTCGGGAAAAGCCAAAATTTGTATGGTTTTCCATGCTTTTCCCATTAAACAAATCTTAAAATAAATGTTAGCGAACCGCCCCAGAAACATTGACAAACGAATCACAAGACGAAACATGATGTGTTTCAACCTCTTAGAGCTTCTTCAGGCAAAATACAAAATAATTATTACAATGGAGGTGAACGAGCAATCACTTATCTTCAGTCACTTCAGCGCAAGATAGGCGTTGAATGAAAACCAGGCTTGTTTTGTAGGGCGTCGTTTTCATTCAGCGCATATCTAGCGCTGAAGTGATTGAAGATAAGTGATTGCTCATTCATTTTCGTTGTAATAATTGTTTTGTATTTTGCCTGAAGAAGATCTAAGAGGTTGAAACGCATCATGTTTTGTCTTGTGATTCGTTTGTTCACGTTTTTTTTTTGGTGATTCGCTTACATTTTGTTTAAGATTTGTTTAGATTTCTGCCTGCAGTCATCTCACGTTGCAACTAGATCTTTTCCTGCTTAGTTTGAATCATGTGATCCTGTGGTCCAATCGTAAACTGGATAGGCCTAGTCTGTTTTTACAACTCTTGTTGGTTTTCAGTAAGGAAGAGTTCTTGGGCGGAAGTGTTCATTGATTCAGAACGTTTTGAAACGTTGAGAACAATTTACATTTTTAACATCGATTGTGGCGGATAAGATAAGCCCTTTTGCATGACTGGCTGCTCAGAGTTGTTATATGTACAGGAGAAAATCAATGTGTCACGGTAAATTTTGTATGTTTTTGTGATGAACTGGCCTGAATTACTGTGTGTCAGATGGGAAGTTTATGCGTTTGAGATGCACATTCTTCGTGTGTAAGAACTATTACTGGTATGTTTCGTTTTTTCCAATTGCCTGTTTAAGTTACCTTATCAGTATTTGTATTAGTGACGATATAAATTGTTACTTTCATTGATTGTGATAACAAGGACCTTGGGAGTTATTTTTGATGATTTTGAATTTGTGTACATGAACGAATGTTGTGGCTTCCTTGGGAGGCCTTTTCCATTGAATCTTTTGCCCTAGCGCTAAGACTTGTGCATACATGGTGGTTCACTATATACTGCTTGTGAGATCTCTGTTGGTGTATTTTGTAGTTAGCCACGCCTTGTGGTTGTCACCTTGGGACTGAGAGTTCATAGGTGATGGTGTTAACCACCTGACACGGGAGGCTGTTCCAGGGGTCAGTGACTTGTTCTGTAAAGGAATTGCCTTGAACATGTGGCCTATTCATTGTGTTTCTTGTAGTATCAGACTAATAACTCTTTACAGAACTTTTTACCCATATAATTTTGTGATTTTTGTACTTGTGTTTGGTGAAAGTACAACAAGAATGCTGAATTATAAGTAATACTAATATGCAGAAAACAACAACAAAAAAAAACCCGTCGAGACTGTCTTCTTCAGCAGTAGTTGAACTTTCAGATTTTAACAATTTTTATGGAATAGGAGTTTTCTCAAAACGGAATCCAGACGACATAGATGTTTCGACTGTAGACTGACTTTGTCAAGGAATGGCCAGTTATTATCATCATTATTACAGATTACTGTTGTTATCATTATTACAAATTACTGTTACTAAGAAATCTTATATAGTGTCTTCATTGGTTAGAGAGCAAGCTCAAAGTGAATTCTACTTATTACAGCTCTGTCACATTGTCAGTCTTATTGGTGATGTTACCGATTGCGTGGTAAAAAGGAGGTAAGGTATCTCCAAATGCCTGAATTTTAGTTATCAAAGGTGTAGAGGCTTTCCAGTTTCAAGGGACAAAACCCCCTGATCCTTGACAAGGGGCTGTGCCCCTTGACCCCATCAGGAAGCCTAAGGCAACCCCTTGACCTCAAGCCTTTCTGCTTTTCAGATTTTCCTGGTTTCACCCATGCATTGACGTCAGTTTTGAATGGTGGTGTTATGGATTGCATGGTAAAAAGGTGGTGTCTCCAAATGCCCAGATTTTACTTATCAAAGGTATAGAAGCTCTTCTGCTTCAAAGGATAAAACCCACTGACCTCTGATAATGATTTCTACTCATTGATTCCGCCAGGGAGCCCAAGGTGGCCCCCTTGACCCGTAACCACCTTGTTTTTCATATTTTCCTGGTTTCACCCATGCAGGTTGGAGTATCTTATGATATTCATCCCAGGCAGACAGGACATATTCCATCTGTGCATTTCTCATTCTCTCTCCAGGAAGTGAAGTGAAAGGAGGGAGGAGGGGGCATTAAAGGGGGATAGAGCCGGTGAAGTTGGGTTTAAAATGTGAGCCTTTAATGATTATAATATTGTAATTTATGAAAATATAAACTGAACTACAAATGAGTTGAAATGGATGATAGAACTTTGTACGAATCTTGGCTTTTTTGAAATTAATAGGGAAAAAAAAGTCTCTCTGCTTCAGATGGTTTTTTTTTTTAAACACACACACACACACACACACACACACACACACACACACACACAGAGGAGAAATATGTAGAGGGGATGACTGTTGGATATTGTTTTGTTGTGACTATCTCTAGGCTTGGGGGGGGGGGGGGGGGGGGGGGGAGGGGGATGGTATTCTACTGAAGTTCAGAGGAGAGATGGTAGTATGAAGGCTATAGAGGTTGTTAAAGGGAAAAGGAAAATAAGTCGTAAGTAGTCAGAGAGGGAGAGAGAGAGAAAAACTTCCCAAGTTTAGCTTTCAAACTTTTTTTTTTTTTTTTGAATTTGTTTCCACTGCATTCAGTGTTGGCTGAATGATGAGTGAATCAGTTTAACTTGCTCCTTTTTTCCCCCCTAACTGGGAGCGTGTCTTTTAGTTAAAAATTGCACTTCTGTCTCCACAGTTCGGTTTTCCTTCTTATTGGTAAAAGTGAGCGTTCCAGTTTGTGTGTGTGTGCAGCCTTTCTGAAGAATGCCTTTTTAGAATGAAGATAACCGTGATCTTGCTCTTTTTCAATGTTGCAGATGGTGTGTACTGAATAACAATGGAGAAACTGGACGAGGATTCTGCTGCCAAATTCATCAACGCCTTAATTAAGTCTCTCCAAACATTGTGCCATGGTTACCTGGAATTCAACAATGGGATTGAAATTATGGGACACATAAATCTTAATGTAGACAAGGGTTCTTCCATGCATTACATTTTGGAGGAAAAAGTGTGCAAGAATGAAGAGAATTCTACATTGTTCATTAGCAATAGCTTTCATGCTCAAAATCAAAAGTCCGACTCAAAGTCCAAGGGAAAAGACTCGGATGCACAATTGAGAAATAGGAATGAAGAGACTACTGGTTCTCCTGATTTAGGTGAAACAGGCAAATTGTCGGCTCTATCTCCAGTATTAGTTCAGCATTATCAAAGTCACATGAAAAGAATCGCTCGGGATCTACCTCAAGTGTGAAAGAATCTGAAAACTTGCATTCCAAACCACTATCAAGCACAGCAAAAAGGAAAGGTTCAGACGATCACAACAATGATGTTAGAGCAGCCAAATCATCTCATCTCAGTTCCAGTCCAAGCCCAGTTTCTCATTTTCTTTCACAATCACCTCATGACCCATCAGGTTCTTCTAGTCCAGTGGACACAAAACCATCTTTAAGACAGATACATGCTGAGGACTCTTCAGGCACTGTTTTGCCACAGACTGCTGCTGTGACTAGTGATAGTGCTGGTGATTTAGGTGTGAATCTTGCAGGAAGTGTGTTAGAACGTGTGGATGACCAGAGCAACTCTGACTTACCTGACCGAGGTGAAGATAGTGATGGAGACTTGGAAGTGACTTTCATCAAGGAAGAGTATGTGGAGGGAGAGCAGTCAGCGTGTTTTTTGAAAACTCTGGTGGGCAGCAATATGGCAGAGGCACACACCAAAGAGGTACAAATTCTTTGGTTGTTTTTGAACACTAAGTCGCAACAGTACTAATATGTCATGACAGAATGAGCATATTTCTTTAAGCTAAAGTAGAAATCCGAATTTTTTTAATCTTCAGATTAACGTTGATTAAATGGGGCAATTGCTTGAAAATTTTGAGAAAAGAATCAAACTCAGACCAGACCTCATTTTATGTACATGGCAACATTTGGTTTGGCAGCCGACTGAAGGCTTATGGGGATGTGGTCTGCTATACATTAGAACAAAAGCAGGCCCTGAAGTAGGGGTTGGGTGGGTGGAGATGGGCAAGAAAGCATGAAATTGTGCCAAAACATGCTGTAGGAATGGGGTTTAAAAGTAACTCCCCATTGGCAGAAACTTTCTGCTGTAGTTACTGATCAGCAGGTATCTGAATCCTTACGTGAGATGGTAGTTGAAAACGAATCCCCCCTCTCCTTTTGCAGAGTGAGCTTGCTTGTGCCTCACACCACCCCCACAGTTACTGCTGTTTCCACAATCCCAAAGCTAGTAAAATACGGTCCGTTGCTTTCACTAAAACTTCGAAGCTGTTTAAACAATGTACACATTTTGTAGAAAATAGACTGATTTTGGTTGAGAAGTACACTACCAGCAGTTTTAAACAGGATTGTTTTGGCTCTTGATCCTGGCAACGTTCCTTCACTCCCTCTTCTTTCTCTCTCTCTCTCTCTCTCTCTCTAGTCTCTCTCTCTCGCTTGCTTGCTCAGTCTCTCTCATCATTAAATATTATATGTTGTCAAAATGGATAGACTTGGTAATTTTCTGTTAAGCTTCAAGCTTATCTTTCTTCTTCCTGTAAATCCGGAGAATTCTCCAGTTATGTGTTAATCATAAGCATTCTCTTTTGAGAATCGTTGCTAACATATTTGGCAAAACTAAACTTCTGCATGCATGTGCTTTTTGCTAATGGAATGGATGGCAACATTCGTCCAGTTAATGTCTGTTGCAGCACGGAAGTGTTCACATTGTACATGATGATGTTGAATGTAAAGCAGACAATTGGAATTGAAAGAAACTATTATCCAGTTGATTTTAAGTCGAAAGAAAGTAATCAACAGTTTGTAAAGGCTGAAAGTAAAGGAGTTAATTTTACCTGTTTTCAAAAGCTGAAGTAAACTAGAAAGGCACTCCTCAGTAGAAAACAGTCCTCTGCAAAGTTCAGGGCATCCTCTGAACTTCAATCCAACCCTTTCTGCAATCTGTCGCATATCTTGAAATATTCAGAACCACATCCTCTGAACTTTCATTCAACCATACCGCAATTTCTCGCATATCTCTTGAATTTTTTTTAAATATCCAAAACTATTGCAGATGACATAGACAGTATTGTACCAGATGAAATATTGTCTCGGCTACACTATGGTGATAGTAGGAGAAATATAGCTTAGTTTGCTGCTTATTATTATTGATTGAATGAGTTTTCCTCTTCAGCCCTTCATGTGTATGCTTAATGTTGACATCAGCTGTGACTGTTAGAGCTGTCAGTTTTCATTGACAGTGCCACACTGCAACAAAAGAAAAACAAAAAAATAAATAGGACAAAAAAAAACGGACAAAAAATTATGAAGCGCTTTATGCACTTAGGTAAAGAGATAACTTAGACTTTTAGATTGTAGACTCGTTCCATGAAAAATGGTCAAGTTCATTGTGAAGAGGAAGAAAAAGCAGAAGAAAAGTTGCAAAAGATGATCATGATTTTGCTGCCTTTTTGTTTTTTTGGTGGTTGAACATTTTGATTTTTGTAGGTGAGTTGAATCTATGTGATAAATAGCAAAGTTACCGTTGTCCGCCATTATCTCCAGTGCAGAACAAAATTCTACTGAAACTTTGTGTGAAAGTGCACTTGTGATACGGCTTAAAAGTGATATGCATAAATTTAGAATGTTACTCTTAAAAATGTCAGAATGATACACTGTGTGCTTCTGGGGCCTTGGCAGCTCTGGACCACGTAAGACTTCGAAAGGATAGCAGTGTGTATGCAGTGTATTCCTTTGGCCGGTTTTCGTTTTGGTGGTCAGCTCTGACCAGTCTAGCTGTGCTTTACGATGCCTGAGAGGAAGGGAAACATCCTGAACCCTGGCATCAGTAAGCTTTTCTCTCCTTTTCTCTCCAAGTCATTTGGCCTCCCTGTGGATAGAAATCTATTCCCTCCGGTATTGCTTAAAAAAAAATGAGTATGATGCATTACACTATAAACATTGATGATGGCTCCAAACTCTAGGAGAAAAAAGTATTCGTGATTGAAACTTACATTAATCGTGTAACTTTTTTTTTTTTTTTAAATGAGAAGTCTTGGCTAATAGATCAGATGGTGTCTGTCTGAGAATCATAATTAACGCTCATAGAAGGTATAGAAACCTGAAAAATTCCTTCAAGAGGTGGGGGGGGGGGGGGGGGGGGGGGGGGGGGGGGGGGGGGGCATTTTCAAAAAGTAAAAAGGTCCTTGAAATAAAGGCTTTCCTGCTTACAAATATCTTGGAGTGCTGTCAAGTGCTTGAAAATGAACATTTTGGTGGAAAAAAATCTATGATTTTGAAAACTATTTGGTGAGAAAATGACAATTATGCAACAAAGTCAGGATGTAAAAAATTTGTATTTGCAGTGAGTGCGGTTTATTATGTGAAAAG
The DNA here is from genome assembly GCA_016801955.1 of Conus betulinus. NCBI lineage: Eukaryota > Metazoa > Mollusca > Gastropoda > Neogastropoda > Conidae > Conus > Conus betulinus. Next base: position 465,520 of record JADBJO010000097.1, on the reverse strand, counting down.
TCCTTTTTAAAAGTCAGTTTTTTGTTTTTAAGCTTCTGTGAACGCTGCAGTTTATGGTCAGTAATGAGGACGCATTGTACATGATGATTTGGAATGTAAAGCAGACAATTTGAATTGAAAGAAACTATCAATCCAATTGATTTTAAGTTGAAGTAAATCGACAGTTTGGAAAGGTTGAAAGTAAAGAAGTCAGATATAGCATTTGGTAAGTGGTGATTTCTGAATTGCTGCGAGAAAAGCAGTCCATTAAAAGCTAACTAGTTTATTCCCTTTAGTTTTAAGTTGAAACGTGTTCAATAACAAGTAAAATCTTGAGGGAAAAATGAAAGAGAAAATGTGCAGTTTTGTTGTTTTTAAGTAAAATTTTGTTTTTCAACAGCCTCATCATCAGACATGTCTGATGGCTCAATGTATCCTGTCTCCCTCCATCATTCACAGTCTGCTTCTTCAACCTTCGTTCCAAGTGCACATGACATAAGTGCTGCTCAGCATTATGGACCATCCACTTCTTCACAGCCCCAGCCAGGGACTTCAGGTGTGTGCGAGGTAAGAAAAGAAATTTGTATGTGTGTGAGTGTTCTTTTGCCTTTTGTCGCTGCTTGGTGAAGATACCAGCTGTTTCTATCGTCTATGGTGTACTCCTTTGAGATGACAGCCAAAAGTAAGTTTAGAAGTGGACTACTGTACTAGTAATGTTTTTGACTGTCATGTTCGCTGATTACAGGCTAGCTGATTTTTTTTATTGCTGTTTCCAAATTATAAATGTTTGTAACTGTAAAACATTTATCCAGTGACACAGAGTGAGACATTGGGAAAAATATGTCCTAATGTAACCAAGAAAGTGCAAGTTGTGAAACGGAGATCGGTAGTCAAGAATCATTGTTTTGAAAATTGTAAAAAATAATCTTTTCTTTTGAATTAAATTGAAAAATGGGTCAGCTATACTTATAGCTGGTACAGATTTAGGCTGCTTAATTCTGTAAAGTGTGCTGTCAAATACATGAATTTTTGAAAGAAAGATGTGTTTAGCGCCACATAATCTGTCAGACTCCTGCAGTGAAGGTCCATTTGTCTGGCTTGTCCAAATTTTCTTGGCCAGTGAACATATGGGATAACCTGTTAAGCTGTCTTACATACATAGTTTCAGTTTTTGTTGTGTTTTGTTTTTTTGTCTGGCCTTGCGTTTTTTTTTTTTTTCCGTGCAGCTCTTCAAACCCCTGCTGGCCCTTTCTGCATCCCTCAGTCCCTGCCCCCAAGTCTTCAGCCTCTTACCCCACCCTTTCTTCACATGAAATAAAGTGAAAACAGGCTGTGATCTTCCTCAAGTAATGACTGTCTCTGTACTGTGCTGCTAGCATTTTTTGCTTTTAAATTATAATCTTCAACTTCAAATGACATAACCAGTGATTTTATCAGTATTGAATTGACAGGTGGTTTTGATGTCACCAGCAGGTAGTGTCTAATGTCACAGATTAGGAGTAATACGGACATGAATCAAGAAGTCTTGAAAGTTGTGTGATAGATATAAACTGAAATTCGCTTTTGATGTCTTTTTTTTGTCACATCTTTGTCACATTAAAACATCTTCTTTGAATGCATGGTTATGTTGGAATCAGTATCCACATGCTGTCTGGTTTGTTTCTTGTTCTTATGGTAGTGGAGAAAGGACAATGGATAGAGCATTGGTGAAAAGCAAAAAAGAGCAGTTGTAAAGTGTAATTTGTAAAGGTTGATGAAAGAATCATCAGTTACGATTTCTTGAAAGCAACTGTCCTGTGTTTTGTGAAGAACTGTTGGAATTACTCTTTGTTTTTGTTTTGTTTGAGATTCCTCACATTTATAAACAAAGTGAGCCTGTGTCATTATGATTCAATTATCTCTGTGTGTTTTTATGTGTTTAAGGTAAACTTAAACGTTTTGGCATTTTCTCATGAGCTGCAAGTGCTTGGGGCTTGACAGCTTATGCTTGATAGATTTTAAAAAACATTTTCCCAGCCATACCCATGAAACGGCTGAATGGATAGGAAAGTCGGTCAGCCTGAAATGTACTCACAATTTGTCATGTGATTTTTTTCAAGTCATCAAAGTGGTAATGGATAATGATTATTTCTTGATACACTGTTAAACACCCTGGCCCCAATATGGCCCTTATGGTCAGCTGGACTGTAAACATACATTGAATGGTAAAACACATTTGAAATGTCTTTGTTGTAAGACGGTACAAGATCAATTTTATGACAAAGGTCAGGTCTGTTTACGGCAGCCTGTACAAAAGGAAACGTATCCTGACAATTGTAGCACATGCCATAACTGTAAGATAACTAATTCACATAAATCAAAATAATCATTCATTCCATATTAATTGATCTATAAAAGTTCTCATACCTGCGAGGATATATCATGCATTATTAGCATCTGTTTGTATGGAAAACTAGCCGGCTGCTCATGGATAGAAATTTCATTTTTGGCAGCCTTTTTAAAATTTTTCCTGCATGACATCAGCAGTAACTTTGAGTAAAAAGAGAGTTCATCAAAGAGTTTGTTTGTAGGTGCGAAGGTTGTTCAGAAGCCCTTCCCTTCTCTGTTTAGGTAATGCTAAAAAGTAATTGTGGGTGTGTTAGCTAAAAAAAATAATTGTGGATATAGTAACAAAAAAAAAAAAAAGGGGGGGGGGGTGTCAGTAGGTAAGTTCAGAATTTTTGTCCTAAGTATTTCAAGATTTCAAGATGGTGGCTGACTCTTGTAATGTTAATTGATACTTTTTAGTTGATGCTTCATAGTTGACACTTCATAAAAATTGGGCATGTATTCTTTTTTATCAATTTAATATAGAAAAATATAAAATCAGAAATGGGAGAAGGGGGGGGGGGGGGGGGGGGGGGGGGGAAAGAAAAAAAAAAAGTTGTGTGGGTGGGAATGGAGTGGGGTTCAAAGTGGTGGGGAGGGTGAGCAGTGGAATCCGCAGAATGTTGGCTGCGTTGTCATGCTAGCAGACCATCTTTATATTTCAGCTTCTTGTGTAAACCTCTTGGGGTGAAAAGGGTGGAGTGCATTGGCAGGACGTTGAATAATGAAAGAGATCAACAGAAGTTATGCTGACAAGTTGCGGTTGATTGTGGCTGGACAAAAAAAGGAGGACAGCTTGTCAGTTGATGCTCAGATTTTGGTTATACTGCACAGTTTTTTTTGTGCAGTTTCTAATTTTTCTTCTGGTGGAGGGGTCTACTGGAGGAGGGGTAGGAGGGGAGGCATGCCCTACAGCCAACACTGATCTGTTCTTTTGCCTTTCCTCATAGTGATTTCAGATAATGCAGTGTTCACTTTTACATCTGGTAGACCTCTATGAGTTATCATTACTCAGATATACATCCCGTTTAGTATAAATAGTATATGCAGCAGCCTTGATTATTTTCTTGGCAGAGAAACCCATTTATGCCAGTTTAGTGGCCTGTTTGAAATCGCATGAAGTTACCTCCCCTTTCGAGTGTTGAGGCCAATTTGGGAGATCGGAAGATGAGAAAATTTGTTTTGAAATACCTTTGGATGGTGTGTCTGTGTGTTTGTGTGTGTTCATTATATAAACAAACAAAAAAGCTTAGGGTCGGCAGGAAAAGAAAGGGTAGTCAGGTTACCGTAACCTCAAAACGTTTGGAGCCGGGAGTGCAGGTGGGATTGGGGCTTATATTGCTGATTTGTACAAGGTGACAAGTCCATTTCTAGTGTTAGTGGATGAGAGTTGATTTTTAGAAATTTTTTTTATGACCCACGGAGGGTTGCAGAATGAAAGCAGTGATGCAGGGCTTTTTTTTTGTTTTTTTTTTGTAAATAAGTTTCTGAGAGTTTATAGATAACAAATTCTGAAGTTTTGTTTATGATTGATGAATGGATGTAATAATCTAGATGATGAAATCAAGATATTGAACATACGAAACTTTAACTTTGATAAAATTTGGTATTATTTTGCTGTTGGCTTGAGAAAGGAAAGAAACAAGGATGATGATGATAAGAGAAATTTGAAGGAAGCTGACTTCTTCAGAACAAAAGTAATGCTGTATGACCGTAACTAGAGTGATTAAACATTTTGTGATGGAAGTTTTACAAAGAAGTAAGACTTAGATTGATACAATTTTATGAAAGGTTGAAACTGAGGAGGAAGGACTTTTAAGAAGTATTGCTGGTTTGAATTTGGTTGTTTTAAGACTGTCTGATGGATTCAAGTGGCAGCCTTGTATTTCTCACTGTCGTTCTTGGTTAAAAAACCCAGATTGATTGCTGTTTGTGATCAGCATGTTTGTTACATAACTAGGACTTTGTCAGAAGCAAGACAGCTGTTTTATACTAGAAAGTGATTTATTGGTAATATCAAGTTCTGGTTTGATCCCAGCTCATGTTGTCGTGATCACGTACATGTTCCAGAGTTGGAGAAAAATGTGCGTGTACTGAGTTCATGGTGATTATGGATAACTGTGCTGGTGAATGATTGTATGCCTGTACATTCTTCAGATATTGCATGCAGACGATCAGTTGATTCTTGTTGCTTTCATGCCCATTATAAAAGAATGTAAACACATTATTGACCTAGTTTTGATAGAAGTAATATCGCCTCAGATGTATACTAGCACTGTTGAGCATCCTTCAGCTCTTGAGGTGACGCCAAGTAGAGCATCCCCCTGCCCTCCTAGTAACACATAGCTATTGAAAGTGACGTGAAGACCATACAGTTTTCTTTCAGATTTATATTAGATGCCCCTGAAGCAAAAGGATCTTCACAGCATGTTCTACACTTGTCTCCTTTAGCTAAATGCAAGTGGAGATATTGTTCTGTTGCACTCGTGTAAAATTTCTCTTGTTTTGATGGTGCAGTCACATGTTCGGGTTTCAAATTGCTATCATGACAAGAGTTTCCCTGTGGCAAATATTGGCTTTGTGTCATTTGTTGTGGTAAAAACAGATTCTGATGTGATGGTAAGTGTAGATTATGGAGATTGTACTTGTATACCAAGTCTGTTTTAACAGTTGTTTATAGGTGAAATGTGGAATTATGAGAACTTTAAATAGTGAAAGTTATATTGGATTAGCCATGTACCCTCCTCTTTGTTTGATTTGTTATTAAGTGTGTGCTGATTCAACAGCATGTTAGCTGCCATAGGCTGATCTTTGTAGAGAAGGTATACCTTATAACCGAAGGTGAAAAAGAAAAAATGTATGCATGATGTGCGTTGTTTGATTTGAATTTTAGGAATGGGTCTGTCTTCATGTCTGTTCAGGATTTACAAGAGCAAAATTAAAATATGCTGTTAGATAGAACATGAGCATTCACTGCATTTTGTTAATGGTAAAGATGTGTGTAAATAGAATGAATGGTGATGTAAGAAGCATACACATTGCTTATCCTGTGTTTTGCTTATATCAATATATATGTATATATATACTTGATTGTTGATTTTCCTCAGTGGAGCTAGACTTGAGATTTTGGGGCATACCTTTCTAGAAAGTAAAATTTTAGGGTCGTCATTGAGATGACAGTTGTAAAGCTTTATTTTATTTTAATATACAGCATGATCAGTTTATGGTGATAAGTGGGTGTCTTGTGCTTACCAGAAGAAGAGTGTGTGTGGATGCAAGTTTCAAAAAAAAAAAAAAAAGAAGAAAAACAGAGAAAAGCACACGCATGCGTGCATACACACCCACACCCACACATACACACACACACACACACACACACACACACACACACACACACACAGAGACAGATGACACCGTTATGTAAACAACCCAAATGTATACATTCCTGTGTTGAAACTGTTCCTAATTTTGTTTGCTTTCTGATCATGGATCCCATTAGCATTACAGTCTAAGGCCTCCCTGCCTCCACTGGGTGCTAAGTCTGTCCTTCCTATGATCCTTATTCACTTGCTGCAGAAAGAAACAGAAGTGGAATGTATTCCTGGTTCGTAATCTCTTAATCAGAATTGGATTGGTCTATTACGTATACGGTATATAGTGAATTGACTTGTCTCATCTTGTGAGCTACTCAGCTTGTTGCAAGCAAATTTATAGAGTTTTAAAGTGAGGAAATGCTGGCGATATTGCGCTCACAACCAGTAATTTATCTTCATCACATTTGAAACCTTTGATTAGTGCAACTTTGAAACCTTTAGGTTTTGCCTTTGGGTTTACTCTAAGTCTTAGTGTCCAAGAGTGAAAACATCTTCCGGACTTGAGTGATTAAAACCACTAACAATAGCATGAATGAGTGTAGCGGTTCCAAGTGTGAGAGACTGCATTCTGTGTATATCTTTGTGACATATATATATATATGAGATTTATCGTTGTTAAGAGACGCTCACATGTACACAATGGGGAACACTGGTTGTGTCATTAAAAAGCATTTAATTTATATACTTCATCTGAAAAAATACTATTCAAGCTTAGTGGCCATCACATACACTTGTACACATGCTCACACACATTCTCTCTCTGTCTGTGTCTGTCTCTCTGTCATCTTTCTATCTCTCCGTCCCTCTCCCTCTCTCTCGCTCCCTCTCTCTCTTCCTCTCTCTCATTTGCGGACAAAGCGGTTATAAAAAAGACTGATCAGGTGTTTGACACGTATTCTGTGTGTAATTTTGTTTATGTTTGAGAAAGTTCAGCAGTTCTTTATTTTTACAGAAAGTTCGAAAGCTCTTTATTTCCTAGGAATGTATTTCAAAATGGAAGTACATGCCCTGTTCGCCATATGCACATTTGCATGCCACCAACATGTCAAAGGCAAATGTGCATGTACATACATTGAAGTTTGCACAAGCATTTGCATGCGTGCACACAAGCACGCACACACGTACACCACACACACATGTGTACACCAAACACACACACACACACACACACACACACACACACACAGAGAAATTTGACATGAAGAGAGATATGTACTCCTCCAGCTTCCCTCCCCAGCATTTCTCTCACACACACATGCATGCGCGCGCACGCACACGCACACACACACCACACACACACGCACGCGCGCGCGCACACACACACACACACACACACACACACACACACACACACACACACACACATTCACACACACACACATGCACACACGCACGCAAACACACTCACACTCTCTCTCTCTCTCTCTCTCCTATACAAACATGTGCACACATACACACACTTCCACACACACACACACACGTATGTGCACGTGCACACTTTATTCTGTTCATCGTGTTCCCAGAATCCCATCATTGATTGGATGTGAAGACTCCCTATTTTATTGCCATTGCCATTGTTGGCCTCAATAATAACGTAATTATCCATCTGTTTGGGGCTTGGAGAGAACAATAACGTTTGAATATCTTTCTACTCTCTCTTTGCTGTCGCTCTGAATTGCCTGTTTAGCCATCTGTCAGTCTAGTACCTGAATCGTGTGTTCAGAGCCTTCTCTGTTTATCCTAGAATAATGTGTGTACGTGTGCATACGCATGCATACGTGCGTACACACACAGAGACAGACACACACACACATATATTTTTTCTTGTGTTCGTGTGGACACAGACGCAGACAGACGCTATTACAGACAAGACCCCCCCCCCCCCCCCCCCCCCCCCACACACACACACACACACACACACACACACACACAGTCACACGCACACACACACACACACTTGTATATACTCACACATTTGCATGCACTTGTGTACACACACAGGCAGACAGACAGACACAGATGAGACACATACACAAGACAGATACAGACAAGACTCACACACACATACACACACACACACGCACACACACAGAGTGCTGAAATGATTTTTTTTTAAATGGAGCATTATGAGGATTTTAGTAAGTTGGTTGTAGCATGTTGCTCTGCTCCGTAGTATATTGTTGAAAAAAACAGTTGCTGAAGATACCATGGGTCTGAAGAGAGAGCGAGAGGGGATGTACAGGATTTTTGTGTATCTTTCTGGTCCTCTCATCACCTACTAGTTATACTGTAAGTACTCGCCCTCTCAGTTTTTTCTGCACAGACAGTCTGTACACACTGATTTGTACTAACGTTCTTCGGGAAAAAAGCTTAAGGCAGAAATTTCAGAGTTTCTTCTCCTCCACTGTGATCTCCAGCTCCAGAACTCCCATTCAGTATGAGATATTCTACTTCTGTTGCATGTTTCAGATCCAGTCTTTAAACTTTTTGTTTTTTAAACAATATTTTCAGATCAAGAATCCTATGTTTAGTAACATGTTTTTATGTTCAATTTATGAATATGCGTATAGGGACTTGGAGAGAGAGAGGGGGGGGGGGGGGGGGGGGGGGGGAGAGAGAGAGAGAGAGAGTGTGTGTGTGTGTGTGTGAATTGCCTTTGTGAGCTCCTTTGTTCATTGTTAAGGTACATGTAAATGGCAGTTATTGATATTAAATTGCTTGAAAGTCAGAAACTTATGGTTTATCATGAGGTCTTTTTAAGGAGACTGGATTTGAGGCATCTATTGTGAGAAGTGTAATTTTGGTCAAATGCTGTCTGTGTGGTAATAAATTCATTTTTCTCTCATTTTGAAGTTGATTGATTTAACAGCTATGTATATATTTTTGTGTGTGTATATACAAATGAAATGGTCAGACCGAACTGAGTGAGTGTTTTAGATTGTTAAGATACTAATTTTTGCCTGTTATTGTGACACAATTAGTTTTGTTAAGGCAGTGGTTACATTCTGTCTTCACTATCCCTGACTTAAAACATGAGAAGTGAATGGGAGAATGTGTGGCATCAGTGGAAGGAAAAACTTTGTCATCTTTTCCCCTGGAAAATTGTGAAACTTGGAAATATTAACAAGAGTAATACCTAGAAGTCTAGAGATACTGAGTTTTAGATATACTTCAGTCTAGAAGTGAAGTAAATATTTACAAGAGTTATGCCTAGAAGTCCAGAGGAACTGATTTTTAGATGAAACTTCAGTCCAGAAGTGAAGGGTGAGCCAGGTTAAAATGTGTACATGCTTGTATAAACTACAGAGCTTTGGGTTGCTGATTTGTCTTTTTTAATTTATTTGTTTTTTGTTTTCAGTTACCTATTCTTATGGCCTCAGCCTCTGTCAGTGTTTCTACCCTTATCATTGTGAAGCCCTTATTGCATGATTTGTTGTTTTTTTGGGGGAAAAAGCCAATACTGTCCATGTTTACTGTTCCTTAAGCAGTTGGAGAGAGGGTGTAAACTGGGCTGTTTGGTCTCCTTTCAGGTGTGTCGGGATGGCCACCAACCGTACAGGGCTTTCACATGATGGGGGTGTCTAGAAACATGTTGACTGAGAGATCATCCAGCACTATGGCCATTAAAACTTACACTTGTCATATTTGCAAGTATTCTTCCACCTATTTGACCAATTTCAAACGCCACATGCGCAGACATACAGGACAGCTCTTCCGATGCGAGGTGTGTGGTGTGCAGTACAATTGCCGATACTACCTTCAGAAGCATATTCTCCGGAATCATGGTTCTCAGCGGCGTTCTTCTGCAGAAAGTTGAAAGTGTTCAGGTTGGAATGGAACAGAATGGCAGAAGACGATCTGCAGGATCTAGTGCAGAGAGTGTTGTGGAAGAGTATGGTATCTCTGCTCAGGAAGACCTTAACTTAGGATTGAACTCGAGCAGGGAATCTCAGAGTGAAGTTGGACAACTAAACTTTTGAATTGAACTGTTCCATACATGTTGTTACTGTGGGTAGACTTTGTAACTGCATCAGGCATTGAATGATATAAATTTGAGTTTGTGTATATCAGTTCTTGAATACCGATTCAGGAAACACTTTCATAATATTCTTAAAATGATACATTTATAGAGATTTTTATGTAAATATATTGGTGGTGTATATTTTGTTTGTATGAAGTCTTAACTGGATTTATAAATTTGTGTGTGTGTGTGTGTGTGTGTGTGTGTGTGTGTGTGTGTGTGTGTGTGAGCAGATTTGCAGACGAGTATGTGTAACTGTGTTTTCGTGACCACAAGTGCATAAGTGTACTTGGAGGCACTTAAGTTAGTGCATGTTTAATTAAATTAATGGACAAGTCTGGGTTGGCACATATTCAACTTTTCTGACTAATTCAGTGACCGGTGATCTGCAGATCCACAGTCACCTTTAGAATGACTTCCAACATAACTTTAGAGTAAATGGATACAATTAAAAATGAGCAATGTGTTGAAGTGGAATCTGGAAACATAATAAAAATATCAGAACATGTAGGGTTTGACTTGCAGCCATGTTTTACTGCAGCAAGGAACAGTTCTACAAAATTGGTATGAATGGGGTTGTGAGATATAAATCAAAAGTCTTAGCTGTTCTTCTTGAAATTTGAGCAGATGGACTTGACAGTTACCTCATCAGAGAGCTATTTATTTGAGCGTATTATTGCTCTTTGTGTGTAATTATTACTGCACTCGTACTATTTCTTTAGCAGAGCTGCCAAGTGCTACGTTTTGGCATAGCTTGTTATGATTTAATTGACAAAGCTATGCTGCTACACTTTAGGATGCAGTGATTTGCCAGAAAAAAAAAAAACCATAAAAAGAAAAATAAACCTCAAAACACTTCATGGATTTTCTGATGGATTAAAAGGGAACCTGATCCTGCCTTTATGTTTAGACTGTAGACTTGCAGGGGGGGGGGGGGGGGGGGGGGAAGAGAGAAGGGGGGGAGGATGATCAGTAGGGAGAGGAGGATGAAGCAGAAGAAAAATGGTTAGACCATAAGGATTTTTATATGTCAAGTCAAAACTACATAATAGCAAGATGTTCATTGTCTTAGTCGGCCATCATGTAGAGTTCCAAGCAGAGTGCGACTGAAAGTTCTGTTGAGCCTGACTTAATGCATCATATACATGAGTGCTATACCAAAATTTAGAATGCTGTGTTCTTAGAATATAAAAATGCTGCAAGTTGTGCTTTTAAGGCCTTTGCAGTTACATCCAAGGTGATCCCCCTCCCCTCTTTCTTCAAGTTGAAAGTGAAAAAAAAATGTAAAGTTTATTTTGTTGGATCAAAACTTAACTAGGAAGTTCTCTGTAAGTGAAGAGTGGTTAAAGTAAGTTCAGAATTAGTTTGGAGCATTAGACTTTGTATCTGGAAAGTTCTGGGTGCTGATGTTTATCTTTCAGTTTACTGTGTTCAAAATTTCATTGATATCAGGTCAGTGCAATGAGTGTGGATTTCAATGTTGTGTCACCTTACTTGTTTTCTTGATAAGAATTTGTAGTTTGACATGGTGCAGCCAGTGTCGACATCATTAAACCTCTAAAATGCTGAATCAGATGTCTTGCCTCTTTGTGCATTTATTATGATGAACTTGTGTTCTCCTAGTCAGTTGCTCAACTGAACAAAATTCTTAGTATTTTGTCTGATTGATTTGGGGAAAATGAGGAGAAGGGGGTGTTTTGCGTTCCTTTCAGGTTCTGATATAGTTTTAATACTGTTCCTTGCAGATCATGGACAGGATGAATTTTTCCCAATGGGGCAGTATAGTGGATCTTCTTCAGACTGTGCTGAGTCCAGTTATAAGGACAGTGTCATTGTGGGAATCAATCATCACAATAAAAAGATTTATCGGTGTTCGTTGTGTGAATATTCAAATCAGAAATTGTTTAATATCAAACGTCATATGCGAATGCATTATGGTCTGAAATTTGTATGCAATATTTGTGGAATGTTGATTAGTGACAAGTATAAGTTGAATATGCACAAAAAGTCCAGACACTGATTTACAAGAACTTGAGAAGCATTTTTGGATTTCTTGAGTGATGGTAAAGTATTTTGACTTGGACTGTTTCTATCATTCTGACCTAATATTTTTGTTGTTTTGAACCTTGCTCATAAAAATTTTGAACAAAATTGTTAAAAGAAAATAGTCATGTTTTTGACCAGCCGCCGTGGCGAAGTGGTTAGCGTCGCGGACCCCCGGCTGGGAGGTCATGGGTTCGAATCCCATCCCATCAGTCATGTGGGTTTTTCTGCTCCGACCGGCTCCTACCCGGAGTTGAGTTTGCTCCGGGCTCAGTTGGGAAGACTGGGACCACACATTTGAGTTTCATCCACTTAATGGATGCGTTTCTGAGAGTGTTCTCAAATTTCCTGACCAACACTGCAGGTGCTTGTATCTCTCGGGCCTGGTCGACGCCGGGATATATTATGAAAGGAAGTGTAGAGTACAGCCCTGTCATGTAGTCTCAGACGGAAATGGAAATCCATAGCATCAACTTAATCATCCTCATTCTCATCGATCAGCATAAAAAAAGTCTCAAATTCTGTGGAACTTCATGCCCTGCTCTCATGGTGACCTCAATTTCGATGTCCTCTCCACGTCTGTGGTCTTGGTTTGGTTCCGTCAGGGTCACCGGTATTGGCGAGTCCATGGGGGCTGTCGTTGAATGGATGTGGTGGCGCCCTCTGGAGGGAGAGCTCACTCACGCCGACTCTGTGACTAAGCAATTATTGTCGTCAGTAGGGGGCTTAGAAGTTGATGTCCTGCGTATGTTAGATCAGAACAGGCGCCACTGAACACCACTGAAGTGACTTGGGCAGCAGTGCAGTGTCTCCCCCCGGGGGGTTGCCTCTTCGCGACTTTTAACATTGACTACTCCCTGTGGATTGCTGGTGCCGGGGCTGCAGCGGGGGGCGACTGGGCTGTGGTTGAGGATGGGGTGTCGGAATGAGCAGCCTGGGTGCAATGCCTCTGAGGTGGCGCAGAGGTTGGGACAGCCAAAAAAAAAAAAAAAAAAAAAAAAAATGGTCATGTTCCTAGTTTTGTTTGAACTTTCTCGTTAATGAAAATCAAGACAAGGAAATATTCATCAAACAGTATTCAGAAATCTGAGACATGGAAGGACTTGCAGAGTGTTTATGGTGAGGATGGTAGTGAAGTTGGTGTAAACAAACGAAGGTACTTGATTAAGAATAAACGTCCCCATTTGAATAGAGACAGAATAACTTGGAGACCTTTCAGTTCCATAAGTTGTATATTAGGAGAAAAAAGCAAGCAAGCAAAAGAGATTATAACAGATAGATCTCTTTGCTAGAGAATTCAGTACTTTCTATGGTTAGTTTAGTTGATAGTTTAATGATTTTTTTAAAAGTGTAATCTATTTTTTGTAATGATTTTGTTACTTGTTTCTCATCTTTTGCATCTGATCAACTGAATGGAATTATGCAATATGACCAAAGCATACAATCAGTATAAAGTATGAAATAAAAGTTTAAACATTTTCTAATAAATTTTGCTGTGTGTACACTTTGGCTTTTTTTTTTCTTTCTTTTTTTTGTGTGTGTATATATGTGTGTAAATCATGTCGTCATATTCTGAAAAAAAAGGATAGATACATGGCTTCATGGCAATGGTTCTAGTGTCAGTCTGAAACTGCATATAAAAGTATTTGATTTTCCTATCACAGCAATATTCCTATTGTCATATAAACATGTTCAGTCTTAGAGCCTTCGTGTATTACAAGTATGTTTGCCTCACAAAATGAAAATTTATATTCTTTCTGCAATCTTGTGTGGGAAAGATCAACCTGTGACCTTTTTTATGACAATGTTAAAGTGAGAAAACTACACCATATATATATATATATATATATATATATAGGCTATGGGAAAGATCTACAATCAGTAGTGGTCAAGATGAAGGTGTTTGATTGAAGCTTATATGCTTAAAATGAAGTTAGATGTTCTGAGGATCTAATCTTGAATATCGCTGTTTAGTTCATATGGCAGAGCTTTTTTGTTCGATGTCCATTTCCCCACTGTTGCAATGCTCATTTTTACATGAAGTATTGATTAACTGGTATAAAGCAGTTTACATTCAAGGTCTTCGATGGTTCATGGGGTAAAATGTGTTCTCAAGACCTGTGAAGTATTGCTTGAGAAAAATGCACGATTACCTTAACTATTATGAATTTTAGAACGATCATAAACTGTACATGATTCAAACTTCAACTTTTTGTTGAGAGGGTGCGATAGTATAGATGTACAGATAAGATCAGCAGGTTAAAAAAAAAAAAAAAAAAAAAAAAATCGTTCTTTTCAAAGATACAGGTACAGTTGTCATTTGCAAGTTTTCACATGCATGTATGAGTATATTTGACACTTTTGAAATATTAACACAGTGGAACATTGCTTTCAGCACTTTGTAGTGGCTGCTGTTGAGTTGAATTTGGTCAGGCCTGGAACTTTAAAATCATGAGTTAAAGTAATGAACTATTCACAAAAATAGTTCTTTTAAGGTAAACTGAAAAGTAATGAACTATTCACAAAAATAGTTCTTTTAAGGAAAACTGAAAACAGTGATGAGCATGTAAACATTCTAATTTGCTTTAAAGAAAAAAGCACTAGAAACTTGAGATAATCATCTTGTAATTTCTGTGGACTTGATGAAAAGATCAACAAGCAGCAGAAATTTTTTTTTCTCCTGTTCTTGAACTTATATTTTACCTAACATCCGTGGGCCAGTCTCCTGATTGTTTGCCTTCTGTGAATTTCACAGTGTATGAGATTTTCTCTCTCAGAGCATCTACCCTGTTCCTGTAAAATGCAGATCTCTGCTAGGTCATGCTCATTTCTTCAGATGGGGTACTGGATAAAACAGGATTATGGTTTGATTTCAGATGAGCCTTGGAGTTTGAGCACAAGTCGTCATCCTGAGGTCTTTGATAATGGTGGTCCTACTGAGGACATTCAAGATTGCTATCTGACATTGCATAATGATTGGGGCAAAAGGATATTCAAGTGCCGTTTATGCAACTACTCAAACATACGTCTTTTTAATGTTAAACGTCATTTTCGGATTCATAGCGATACCAAGACAATATGTGATATTTGTGGTGGATATTTTCGGTGGTTAGACTCGCACAAAAAATGGAAACATGCAGCTTATTGAATCAACATTTGCTGTGTTGGACTTCTTTCTTACTGTATTTTTAAAATATATTTTTTGTGTACAGATACTGTCAAAATTTTGTAGAAATTGTCAATGTTCTTGGTAAACTTAATGTCCCCCCTCAGCAATACCATTGAGAGTTTTAAGGTTTTGTCAAAATTATATAGGTTATTTTTAGGTGTACTTACCAATGCTGTTCTTAAGTTTTGAGATTACAACCTTCAGTCACCTCGTAGCATCAAGGTCAAAATGATGGCACCACAGACTGGGCTTATTTTGCCTTCAAAGTTTGTAAGCATGGATATTGAATGTTTTTGAGCAGCGTTGATAGCCTTCTGTAAATAGTGGAATGTCAAGAGAGAGAGGAAGCATATAGTCTTCTTTTGTGATGGGGCTTGCACACTTTAACAGTTTGGTGAGAGAGAATAATTTGAGATTAGTTGTGCAGTCTAAAGATCTTCCATTAGTTGGTAAGCTAATGAATCTTTAGTGATGACATTGACTCTTCCTTTCTTTATCTTTCATGTTTTGTTCAGGGTGGGCAATCACTTGTACATGGATGCATCACACACATGCACACACACACGTGCGTGCACGCACGCGCACACACACGCGTGGACGTGCACACACACACACACACACACACACACACACACACACACACACTCTCTCTCTCTCTCTCTCTCTCTCTCTCTCTCTCTCTCACTTGCTCTCATGCTCGCTCTTTCTAGCTCTCACTCTTTCTCTGTCTGACACAGTGACCTGTGCTGCATGTTTGGTTTGAAGATGTTTGTTTTTCCCCTTCCCGCATAAAGCAAAAGCGCGTGTGTGATTTGGTTATGACTTCAAAATTACCATATTTTACAGTGCACACAACAGAAGCATTGCATATGAGCTTTTTGATCATGCACAGTCTAGAATCAGGTGAAGCCTTTCCTCGTTTTTCTGGTCCTCCTCCCCCCCCCCCCCCCCCCCCCCCCCCCCCCCCCTTCTATTAAATGTGATTTTGGTTCCGTTGCATTCACCCTTCCCCTCCCAGTGTTTTTGCAGGGAGTTAAATAGAGCTCTCTTTGTTTCCCTTTCAGATTCAGTTTACTACTGGCAACTTGATGCAAGCCTCGGGAAAAGAGCATGGGTGAAAAGTCTGAAAATGAGTAGTGACGGTAGCGTTGGCTTGTTGCCGGGTCAGACAGCCCAGGTGCCTGAAACGAAGCGTTATCAGTGCAGCAGTTGTAGTTACTCCAACGATCGACTGTTTAATTCCAGAGACACATGCGCAGGCATACTGGAGAGTTGTTCCAGTGTGAATGGTGCCAAGTGAAGTACAATTGCAAGTATATGATGGCAAAGCATAAGAGAAGAGATCACCCTGAATATTTCAATGGTCCTAGAAGCTGATATAATAGTGGAACAGCTGTTGGGAATCATTATGTTTTGTTTGAGAATTCAGTTTTGTAAAGTACTTTTGTAAGTTACTTTATGTAGAAAGCAGTACTTGAGTAACTAACGCTCTGCAATACCATAGCTTATAACTGCTTTGTTCCTAAGTAAATTTCGCAGCTGCAATTTGTGTATCATATAAATGCGATAGATTGTACACAAGGCATTAAATGTATTTATTTATTTTCTTCTTAGGGCTTCATTTGAAAGGTTGCTGTGATGTGCTGGGGTTTTGGAATCTTGAATGGTTACTGTGATGTTCATGGCATTTGGTATTGGTATTTGAAATTGATTTTGAACAGGCCCATTCATCAACACTTTTTAAAACTTACTTCAGCACAACAGGTTTCTTGATTAATATTTTAATTACTGAAATTCCCTCCCCACAGTCTTTGACAAGAATACTATACTTCTTTATTACTGAATTTCAAACCCAACAATAATAAGCATAATTGCGTACACAAACCACAACCCACACAGATTCTCTCTCTCTCTCTCTCTCTCTCTCTCTCTCTCTCTCTCTCTCTCTATGGCACTCATGCACATACAGTCTAAGAGAAATCCGCTCAGTCATTTAAGCACATACTTGTACACATGACATCATCACATTTTAAAATGTACCAAAGATGAAATTTTTGTATGTGTTCTTAGCATTTTCAAGTCACTTACGATATGAATGGTAGAGAAGGCTGCATTTGAGCTGACCAGATGTCATTCCCTGCGGAAAAAGGACATAAATGTGTCCGTTGAGCATTTTTCCTCCATGAGGCACCTTTGTCTTTGATTCTTTTTTTTTTTTTTTTTTTTTTGGTCCAGATATATCAAGTCTTTCTTCTCTCTCGTGTTGTCTTAAAAGCTTTCCTGTGGAAAGTGGAATTAATTTGGTGTTTGAAAAAACACTGAGGGGGGGGGGGGGGGGGAAGAGTTCCTTACTCCGTCAGTGGCAAAAGATATTTACCTGCAAAGTTTGTTGTCATCATTCTTGCCAGGATAAGAATTCATCTTAGAGCTGGTCTTTGACACGCATTTTAAAATGACCATCTAGTGTGTTAATACACCAGTCATCTGATTATTTTATATAGACATTAAGTTATGGCCTTGGAAAATACAGAGCAAGTAAACATAAATAGGTATTCTCATGCCAAGAAGCAGCTGTTTTATAATTTGCAAATTTGAGTTCTGTATTGCTGATGTAAATTTTTACTTCACTCTTCTGTGTCCATTTTAGAGGCAAAGTATGATGTTTACTATCCAAGATTCCTGTAGAGGCTGTAAGTCTATGTCATCATGAATGTCACCATCCACTTTCCTACTTCATATTTACTTTTCACCATGCATATTGTTTCCAACTTGCTTTGCTGCATGCAGCCAGAGGAAAGTGGAAGATCAACTACAAGAGAATTTAAATGATTGACATAATGAATACTAACCACTAAGAGAGTAGGGAAGCTAGCTATCTTTAGAATTTTTATATTAACTCTATACTAGAGCCAAAAAGTAAAGAGTCGGGTGAAGTGATCCATAGAAAAAAAGTTACCAAACATGGGATTTAGATTCTTCTGACACTCTCCCTTTTTGTGATTTATATTTTGGAAAAATAAAACCAGGAAGGTTGTATTGACAAGCACTATTTGAACATTTGCTGTGGAATCTGGATGAAGACATCAGATTTACTGATGTAAGAACAACAGTTTTTTTTCAATATTGTTTGTGTTGGGGATAATTGGCCCTGTTTTGTGTGTGATTGGAAGGGAGTTTGCATAGTTGATAATAAGATTAAAATTACATTTTGATGAAATGTAGAGCAGATAAGAAAAAAAAGACAAAAGGGCAGTACTAGACAGAGTCTGTGCTGGAAGTTCTCATACATGCGAAACTGCTGCCTTGTTGGTTCTTCTTTCTTTTTTTTTTTCAACTTAAAAACAACTTCTCCGTCTGTGAGAGTTCAAATTGCAGTGTGTTTGAGTTCTGTCAAACACAGTTAAGGTAAGTTAATTGGCTAGCAGTGAAGGAGATGAAGCCAACACATTATATCACTGTCAAATAGGCCTGACTAGTTTTCACCATGTTGATTTATAGTTGAATGGTTAGTGTCTCTTAGAGTCCATTTTGTGGAACACTTCACTTGTTCCTCCCATTCTAACCACTTGTTTTCTCTGGCTGTGTTTTTGTGTTTGTTTATTCATTTTTTTTTTTTTAACAGCAACACCCATCTCAAGTAGTATGAACGATGGAAATATATCCATCCCTGGAAATAGGGGAGAACTTCAACTTTTAACTCCCAAAGAATGTCAAAAAGCCCTTACAAGAACAGATTTTTAAAAAAAAAAAAGAAGAAAAAAAAAAAGAAAGAAAATTTGGCATTTGAAGGATCAAAGTTTCATGACTGCTGAGCACCATCCTTTCCTAAGGGCCCTTTGATTACCTTTTAGTTTGTCATTCAATGAAGTTATGCTGAAAAGAAATTCAAGTTGCATGTGATATTATTTTTATAGCTTTGAAAAATGAGATTGCATAAAAATATTAATTTGAACTGGAGCATGGAAATGAAAGAAAAAGACAGGAATGTTGATGATGGGATGGCCCTTTGATTACCTTTTAGTTTGTCATTCAATGAAGTTATGCTGAAAAGAAATTCAAGTTGCATGTGATATTATTTTTTATAGCTTTGAAAAAAGAGATTGCATAAAAATATTAATTTGAACTGGAGCATGGAAATGAAAGAAAAAGACAGGAATGTTGATGATGAGATGGCCCTTTGATTACCTTTTAGTTTGTCATTCAATGAAGTTATGCTGAAAAGAAATTCAAGTTGCATGTGATATTATTTTTATAGCTTTGAAAAATGAGATTGCATAAATGTATTAATTTGAACTGGAGCATGGAAATGAAAGAAAAAGGAATGTTGATGATGGGGTTAATAGCTATTGAAGGAAAGCCAACAGTTCCCTAAAAATGGGTTATGACATCTATTCATATTGTAATAATTACAATTTGTTTGATCATACCAGTCTCTTTCATGTTAATGGAAGTGAAAGAAAAGGACAGGAATGTTGATGATGAGGTTAATTGCAATAGAAGGATAGCCAACAGTTTCCTAAAACTGGGTTATGACATCTATTCATACTGTAATAATTACAATTTATTTGATCATACCAGTTTCTTTTGTAGTTTAACTACTTCCATCCAAAGAAGGGAGTTAGCTGTTTATTATGAAAAAGATGAAACATGACAGAAGGCATGAGGATGACTTGCTGTAGGTAGACCTGCAGTTATGAATTCAGTACTTTTAAGATTGTGCTCTTGAGAGTACTTTGCGGATGGTTTTCTTTTTTTTTTTCTTTCTCTCCTCCCCCCCCCCCCCCCCCCCCCCCCCCCCCCCCCCTCAGATGTGGCTTACCACAGAGCACATGCCAACTGAGTTTTAACAAAACCAGTGGAGGAAATCCTTTCTCAGTTGTCCAGATTCTTTCTTTTATGCTGGAAAGAAAAATCCATTTTTTTAGTGTCAGCTCCGCTAGCAATCATATTGCCTTGATGCTCCAGTGGAAGGGCCTTCCATTCTATGGGGACATCACAGTAATCACAGATGTAGTATGAAGTGGTCACAGGCCAGTTTGAACAGCAGATGGCACAAAGTGTCAGTCCGTATCCAAGGCTGAACATCTGTGCTGTTGAAGATTACCACAGGCTGTATCAGTCATATGTGCTGAGTAAAGGTGATCCCATCTGTCTTCCTGAGAAAGTCTGGTTTGAGCTGGCGTTTTATGTTTAATTCAGATATGAATGGAGAGTTTGTATTATCAGCTCATTTCCTTTCTCAAAAAGTTTTGGCAGTGAGATGTCTCGCAGAATGTTTGTTCAGTGGGCCACTTTGCCCCCAGTGTGCCCTACAGATGTATCTTGAGAAGATAAATCCTCATTGTAGTGCCATTTTCATGAACAAAAAAAAAAAAAAAATCCCAAGCAAGGGGCTATCATAAGCATGAGAGCTTAAAAGAACACACGAGTTGCCCAGTGTAGAATTCTTTTGTCCAGGACCAAAGTGAGCAAGATTTATACAAGTCTGTTTGTTATGCTTGTTATGCTCATGGACAGCAGTTACTGTTACTGATAGCTGATGGATATGGCATTGCAGTCATCACGAGCATAATCACAACTTGCGTGTTGTCTTTGCAGAATGAAATTATGTGATCTGATCAATCAAACACAGTTAACACATTGTTCTCTAATCCATTGCTGGACACTTGGAATGTGTGACATGTGCAGCCATGCACACATGCATGCACAGTTTTAGCCACCAGAGGATGTAAAGAAGCAGGAGTTTTTTGTTTACACACAGGCCACTCTTTGTTTACATAACAAGGTCAGGAGGCACCATGATGTATAGCATGTGATGAGCAACTTAATGGGCATGGAACATGTTCTTAGTGCATTTGGATCTACGTGACTAAAGTCATAGTTTTACAGCATACCTTTGAAACTACTAATCAGAGGAGTTCCACTACATATGATTTTTTAGATACTAAACCAAATTGAGATTTTGTGGAAAGTGGATTTCTGTTTTTAGCCATTTTTAACATGGTAAATGAACTGGCGTTGAATGCTTTTTTATATTTTGTTTTTTTCATTGCATGCATACATGGATTTCATATTGACTTAGGATATTTGCCCTGTGGTAGGCTGTGGGCTATGAACAACACGAGATGAAATGAAAATGCAGGTGCAGGCATATCTGCTTATCGGCCTATCACCCAGCTTCAGTTGATGTCTGTCCATCACAGCATCTGTTTGTCAGTCTGTATATCTTGTCTGCCTCTCATGTGATTATGGTTATTATCTTACTCTGGTAAAGTAATATGTTGCTTTGTTTCTCTCTTGTGATTTTGTCTACCTCTTTGTCTTTGCTGACTCGCTGTAATTTACTGTCTACTATTAGATATGGAGAAGCATGAAGGTGGATCTCAGATGCTGTTTTGCTCTTCATAATTATGGGATGATTGCCTTTGTTTTTGTTCTTTCTGTTAATTATCTCCGCTGACCTGCCAAAAATGTCTTTCTCAGTATTTATGTTTTTGTGTAGTTATAAAATGAAAGAAAGAAAACCCACTAGATGAATTCTTAATCATGTTTGATCTGGCCAAAGAACAGAGGTGTACAGGTAGATACTACATTGATGTGTGTGAAATTAATACGCATACAGTTTAAACATTAATACCTGGTCCTGTCTTTTACTCCTGTTCTTTCATAATAATGCATTTGTTTTTGTTGTTAGATTTTTAAAAAATACATCTTTGACCAAGATGAGTCAAAATTGTTCTGAGAACTCACCTAATGTACACAATCTATATTCATTCCAAGGGAGTGTGTTTATATGGAACAGCATTCTTTTAGGCGTGAACTGTGCTGGTATGGTCAGGTGTCTGAGCTGGTTGGAAAGTGTATTTATCCAGTTGGTTTTAAAGGAAACAGTTGTATGGTTGATCTTAATGGCACTAAATTTGTTCAGTGCTAATTCTTTTTTTAAAGATGTAAAAAGGGTTGTTTTTTTTCCCTTTATTTTTGTTCATGTCAATTATTGTTTGATTTGGTTGAAAGTGGACGGTATATCACCATCACTGTGCTCATTTTGCATTGGGAATATACTTTCATAATTTTTTTCTCTAAACTTAGGTGTGCTTCCTTGCTGCTGTCAGTATAAAGTATGCAGATGGACTGCAGTACACTGTCTTCCCGTGTGTTTGCAGGCCATACTGGATCGAGAGACCAGTACCTTCCAGCTTCACATGAACTGGATTTGCCCACTTTCTTTGACTCGCACCAGTCCCTTGGATACTCTTCCAGTGAACACCTGCCTGCATTTGCCTCAAATGTAGTTCATACTTTTGGTGGAAAAAAAGATTTTTGTATGTGACCTGTGTGATGCAACTTTCACCACAAATACTGGTCTCCGAGGTCACAGAAACAGAGTCCATTTGAATAAGGCATCTTACAGATGTCATATCTGTCACAAAGGATTTACAATGCGAGGTCACTACATTGGTCACATGAATATGCATAACAAGGTTAAGGCCTTCAAATGTTCAACTTGCCCTCGAGCTTTTGCTCATCGTACCAGTCTGCGCACTCATCTGAGAACTAGCAGCTGTGGATTGGAGCCTTCCAATGTTGAGAAAAGTAGGACATCAGATAGAGTCAGCATGGCGCTTCAGTCAACAAAAACAAACACTGCCGATTTATCTTCACTCAATTTATAGATTTCTGATTTGTGGACTGCCCTGCCAAATGTATGGAGAGAAAAAGAACAGTTAAACTTTATTCTGACTTTAAACACAGTTTGCTGTTGTGGTGCCTGTGTA
Source organism: Conus betulinus (assembly GCA_016801955.1). Taxonomy (NCBI): domain Eukaryota; kingdom Metazoa; phylum Mollusca; class Gastropoda; order Neogastropoda; family Conidae; genus Conus; species Conus betulinus. The sequence goes on along the minus strand of JADBJO010000097.1, from coordinate 442,789 downwards.
AAAGAATTATGTTAAGTTTTGTCTCCCCTTTTTGCATAAATATCCTAAGATTTGCATGAATTTCTGACTTCCACTATTCTAGTGGAAAGTTGGCTTTTAAAAAAACCCAGCAGTAAAGGTTTTGTTGATTATTTCAGTTTTTGATGGAACAAAGTGCAAGTGAAATGTAGCTGCCAATGAACATTATTCCTCATTTTGACAGAAGATCCCTGTGACTTATTTCCAGGGCCAGTGCAGTCGAGGCGATCTAACATGGCTGACTTCGCCTCAGACCTTGATCCTCGCTTTCCTCCATTTTTACCTCAGCACCCTGGCTCACTTAGTGTTTCAAGCACAGAACCAGGACCTCGAGGGTACACTTCCCGGCGTGCCAGGGTTGGCACTCCAGCAGGCCATTTGTGTTGTGACCAGTGCGGTGCAACCTTTGCTTCCTCAAGAGGATTGAAGTTGCACAGAGACTATCGGCACTTCAACAAAGCACCCTACACCTGTGGCATTTGTGGTCGAGGCTTTACTATGCGTGGTCACTATGTTGGTCACATGAATATGCATAACAAAATCAAAGAGTTTAAGTGCTCCAAGTGTCCAAAAGCATTTGCACACAGATCCAGTCTTCGTTATCATCTGCGAAATAGTGAGTGTGGGGAATGTGAGGGAGTTGACACAGGAAGATCAGAGACTAACAAGCAGCTGAAATTAAAACAGGCTGGGGAAAGGAAGAACATTGTTGATGCAGATATCAGTTTTGGCCATAGTGTGACAAAAAGAATGTGTCGTTCTGAGCAGTGTGGCTCTGTATGTTTGGATTGTTTCCTTTTTTCTTTCAGTTTTTCTTTTTGTATTATCCTGAGATTCTGTGTACACCCTTCATCAAGGACTGCTGCGTATGTGAATAATTGACCCAAGTCTTTTCCACTTCTTTTTAAAAAATGTGACTTTAAGTTTTGGGTGGATAGTTGAATACATTTATTCCAAAATGAATTTGCAGACACAGATTTTGGGTCTTAGAAGCTTCCGCTGTGATTATTTAAAGAATATATGTATCTTAACTTCAGGAAAAAAAAGCATCATCCATCTTGCTGGCCAAAAATTGTGAAATATAAGAAAGATGCATGGAAAGCCATCTCACACACACACACACACACACACGCGCACGCGCGCGCGCGCACACACACACACACACACACACACACCACACACACACAATTCAATTCAATTCAATTCAAATTTAATCCTTTGATCCCTGTTGGGGCATGGAGGATACAATTGTAACTAAAGAGAAAAACGAAACTCACTCAGAACAGTATGTGAACATAGTTGCGAAATGCTGAATTCTGGTGAACTGTAATGATCTCATTAAACAACCTTCCCATTTTTTAGAAACTTACTAATATTCAAACAAATGCGTCTTCCTTTTTGAAATAAATTACAAAAGTTGAAAACAGACTTTGGTTTTAGATATTTTTTAGGGATGAATTTTTCACGCAGTTCTTTATATTTTGGACATTCCATGATGCAATGAAATTCATCTCCAATTTCACCCCATTTCACAGTTACGACAAATACGCAATTCTTTTGGACATTATGGTGTCTTACGATTTCATTTGCAATTTATGGTTACTACATCTAAATTTAAATAAAGATACAACATAATAATATCTGGTAAGGTAGAAATATAATGTTCTTTTCCAGAGACAGTCTTTACACTTTTATAGATACACACTTGTTGCTGTTTTCAAGAGAACTGCGCCAGTCACAAGCATAATTATTTGCAACTCCTTTTTAACACACTTACATAAGTTACTTCTGATTGTGAATGAATGAGATTCCCAAACACAACCAAACCAGTTTCAAATAAAATGCCTTTAACATAACTAAGCCATGGTGAAACAAAAATTCCTTTTGTATATAGTTCATGTAAGACATTAATATACTTTGTTTGAATACTTCTTAGAATCAGGAACAACTAAGTTAGCCCAGAACCTTATCATTCTCACTTGAATCAGTGCAGATAAAGGATAGATTCCGGTTTCACCATAAATCATTGAAGTCATTGTAGTTTCATTTAATCTAAATAAATACTTTAACCCTCTTGCATTCGCATTTTCCAGCCTAGAACTGCTCCTAGTATCGTATATTGTTTTGAGAAATTTAACCTCAAACTCACCTACTGCCTTGGAAAGGCCGTAGTGGACAAAGTTTCTACTGCAGCGCTGTCAAATTTAGTATGCAAAATCCTAATACATCATATTTCATAATGCAGAGATGTCACATGTTTGGAATGCATGTTGGTGTCATTGTCACCACCCTGTTTGTCACAAAACAATGGGACATCAACGTTGACAATGTACTATGATACACCAGACAGACAATAACATGGTCGGCATGCATTTGTTAGTATAAATCATCAAAGGGTGGCCTACCTCAACTTGTAAAACAGCAGTCCTGGTTCAGTAAATCCAGTTGGGGTGTCACAAAGTGTCACATGATTGTCACATACTCAAACATGCGGCCAGGTAACTTTACGGTTTTTGTTTTTTATCCTAAAAGGTGTGTTTGTCACTACTTAACGATTTTTAATACCGGACTATACACAGTCACAGAAAGAAGTAAACTCCATTATTTACACTCTGATGTGGTGTCTGGTCACACACAACAGAAGGTGAGTGTCACCCTGTCACATGTCACCAATATGGTAAACACTACTCTTGATCCATGGTTTCTACCATATTTGCCGCATGGCAGAAAACCGTGGTTTCGACATCACCCCACTGATCCATGGCTCACTAAAACCGAAAGATCTGTCGACCAGTAGCACCAGAGTCTTGGCAGACGTTAGATTCCATCGTGACGAGCACAACTATGTATGCGCGCATCTCAGCAGGTGTCATATCATATCCTGCCAAAGTGGGTCAAGTTGCCCCCGCTTTGTCATCTGCTGCCTGGCGTACAGGTTCGTCTGGTCAGCAGCCGTAGTAAAAAACAACTGCGGCAGGAAGAGAAAAAAATAATCCAGAGGTGTAGCCGTGTCTGGCAAATCATGATCTGGCCCAGTCTCTTCCTCAAAAAGCTGAACTACAGGTGTGGAAGTGGCCGGTCGCCACGTGGTCACAAACGCAGACAAAGCCACATCATCATCTTCATCACTTTTCTTCACCTTCTTCTCCCTCTTCTTCCTCTCAAACATCCACATCACTTTCATTTAACTCCTCTCTTTCATTTCTTTCTACTTCTTGTAGTATTTCATCCAACTCCTCTTCATATAATCCTAAAAATCGCCGTCAGTAGAAGCGCTAGCAGACGCCATTTTCAGAAACAAGGCGATGCCGTCTGCAGCAATGGAATGCGGTCAGTTCACGACCCTAGCCTTTGTGAATGAATCCTTTCCCACACCCCATACTACTGCTAGATTTCATTGGACACCTCTCAGGGATGCACGTTTATTTTTGGCCAGTCTTGACTTAAAACGTGGTCGCAGTGTGTGAGGGAAAGTAACACGGCACGTACGGCCGGGGGTTGCGCCGGAACGAATAGCAGGGGAGACAAACACAGCGGCCGGATACGGGCGAAACGAATGCAAGAGGGTTAAAAAACGTAACTGTAACTTTTGTAATATATCGACATTTTCATAACCCCAAATTTCACACACACACACACACACACACACACACACACACACACACACACTCTCCTACATGCAGAGGTGCTAATAACTAAAAATAAGCTTGGATTTCATAGTGTTTGATACCTGTGGTGTACAAAGATACCTATAAGATGACTCGCTTTCTGTTTCCCATTGTATCATGCTGTGTACAGTTAATTTACAGTTTTGTGATGGGTGTCAACTTGCTGTTAAACTTTATTTTGCAGTAAAATTTTGAAAATAAAATCATGTTACAAATTGAACTGTAAAAGAGAACAGTGGTGTCGCAAATGAATTCAGAATAATCGTGCTCCAAACGGGTGTGTCGACTGTAGGGGAAAGGGCTGCAGACTTGCACCATAGTGTGTATACTGCCGTTATACAGATCAGGATTAAATTTAGTTGATTTGGTATATATATGTATTGCGCAATTAACCAGATCTTAACCAGCTCTCAAAAACTGTCATTCAGAAAACAGCTTGAACTTGAGAGAATAAATGGTTTTCTCATCAAAACATCTTTCAGAATCGAATACAAGATTTAGGTTGTTTTCAGAATGACCTGAATAGTATGTGGTATGCTTTTTTCACCTCGACTATTGCTGTCATATTTGCTGGAGAGTAGAGCTGCAACACAAGAACATAGATGAATGATATAGATTTTAAAAAAATCATTATATTACACTGACACTGGGATTTTAATTTGCATATCTGGTTTACAGTTCTTAAAATGTGGTGGTGTTACCTACACAGCCACAGAGTATTTTTTTGTAGTATGTATGGTGGTGAATAGGCATAGACTTATTTTTGTTCGTTAACAGGTGAGAACTATTCTGATCAGTTTTTTTCTCCTTGTAAGCAGTTATTCTTTTAGGTTTCAAGTCAGTCTTATTAATTGAATCGACTGTTGTTTGGAGCTTGGTTGGTCTTAAGTTGCTGACGTTGCTACTCTGAATACTAGTCATTTCATTGTAACTTGTTTTTTTTGTGTTTGTGTCATAGTGTGAATATGTTCATGTGTGCTCACATGCATGTGCACACAAGTGCACACATGCATTGTGCACTATCACATACACACTCACAGAATTATACACACACATACACAATTATATGTGCTCTCACACATGCATGCGTACGGGGGGGGGGGGGGGGGGGAAAAACACACACACACACACACACACACACAAACATGAGCATGCGCCACATGCATATGCACTTGCGCGCGCACATACTTGCACTCACACATGCATGCACATGCACACCGTACATACACTAATATTTTTGTGTATATGTGACGTGTGAACATAGTTATGTATGTGTGTGTGCGTGCGTGCGCAAAAAGATTTGATCTTACAGCAGATCAATGACCCTAGTATATTATGTAATGGTTTTATGAATTCTGAGATGTCAGCAGAAGGTATGATGTGATGAATGTGACAAATTTTATGGTTGTATGTACAGCTCCATTGTAGTTCTGTTTAGAAAAATGAATTATGCCATTGAATTCATTACATAATTTTCAGTTTGAAAATGACTGTAGTGTTTGTGTCTGTATATGTGTAAGTGACTGCAGTGTTTGTGTCTGTATATGTGTTTGTAGTTTGAAAATGACTGAATGTGTGTGGAGGGGAAAGAAAGTGGAGGGTATAGAGACAGGAAGGGGGTGGGGAGGGGAGACGGTGAAGGTATTTTTAGATGAGAGGCATGCAGTGTAATCTAAACGCAAGTTGCTGAGGAAGAGACAGAAGGACACTGTCATTTCTTAGGAAACCACAAGCATGCATGACTTGGCAACAAAGTGATTATGATGAGAATGTTTCATTTCTGTTCATGGTGAATTAATGCCAGCAGAGAGAAGCTATCTTCGAGGGATGAAAGCATAGTGATGCTACTTCTTCAGCAGTAAAGTCTGTGGATACGAGTTTTATCTAAACCGTGAAGCTGATGGGACAGACCAGAAAGAGTTAAAATGCAGTCAGTTAATCGTGGAAATGAATAAAAGCTTAAACAAGAATTAAGGGAGTGTGTTGTGAACTGATGGAAAAAAAGGGCCTGTTAAAACATAAGACATGGTAAATATTCTCTTTCTTGGAAAGTTTTGACATTTTTAAGTGGAACATTAAAATCACGAATTCATGGTGTACAAATCCCCAAACTTAATGTATTTGTTGAGAGATTCATCTCAAGGTCCTTATGGGTCTTTTTGCTTGAGCTGGTGTGAATGCCAGTGAATAAAGAAGCATCTCATGAACAGTGCTCACAATCTACAGTCTGGGGTGTTTTGCAGAGCGTGTGAAGGACTCACACTAGATGTGGATAGATCAGGGAAAGCTTTTTTTGTGTCAGCTTTCCCATTTAGAAGTGTTTATGTCAATAGGAAGGAATGTTGGTGTGTTTTTAGCAATTGGTTCGCCTGTGCCCCTGTTGGTCCTGGCCTGTGAATTGTGCGTTTTGGACAATCTGCATGGAAGTGATCAGTTCCCCTAGTTTTATGTTCCAAACCTACAGAAAGATGCACTTTACCTGAACACCTCAGTTGTCGAAAAGCTTATTGGGATCTTTTTGCCGTTAACATCTGAGAACTGATGGAAGAGCAAGAGCAAGTTCTGCACAGTCTGAACCATGCAGAAGAGACATTCTTATGCAGTATGCCAAAACAACTGCAGACATTATCTAAGAAGCCTGCATATCTTTTTAAAGAGTGAAGAAGCTCCATGGTGCATTCCATGTCATGTGCCACTCACAATGAAACATATTCTTTTAGAGTGTTGGGACTTGCACGATGTGAGACACAAACATTTTACAGCAGAGTCCATAAAAATCCTGTTCAGAGATGTCCCGCCAGACGTGATCTTTGGGTTTTCGAGAGAGATTAACATTTTTCATCTGATTTAAGATTTTACGGAAGAAAGATTTTTAACAAAGTTTCTGGTGTGTTTCTAGATGATGTGATTTAAAGGGATGTGTGAAAGTTTTTTTTTTTTTTTTTTTTTTTTTTAACGACTGGTGAGTTGATCTTAACGTGGTGACAGCCCTGATGTGGCCCTTTGGGGTGGGCTGGGCTATAAGCAACATAACCTTACCTTACTAACCTTGCCTGGCAAGCCCAGAACAGGGTGGTTTAACTCTGACTGCCAACAAATTTAACACCTGTGCAAATGGCTCATGTATACCATAGATATTCAGCACTGAACGTTTGAGCCAATCAAAATTGCGAGACGCATCAATTTGTACTTTTGGAAACAGGCAAAAGTCAGTCTTAGATTTATGTACTAAATTGCCTGCAAAAATGCTTAAAAAAAAAAGCTGTAAAATAAAAAGGATCAACGCCAACCTTTCTAGCGACACTCTGACTTAAGATGCTCTGATCTTCCACTGTCTATGTCATTCTTTCATCATTTCTTCTTTTGCATATATTTTTTTCTATATTTTACATGATCTTCATTTTGTTTGTGATCTTCAATTTGTTTCTGCTTTTCTTTGAAATGAATGCAGATGATATGGGCAATCTTGATTTTATACACATACACGCGCACACATACACACGCGCATGCGCTCTCGTGCGCGCGCGCGCACACACACACACACACACACACACACACACACACACACACACACACACACACACACACAGAGTTTAGTTCCCATAGGGGAACTTTTAAGTGTATCGGCTCCAAGAAGAAAAAGAAACACCGAAGGTGCTGGGGAGGACCCAGAGAAGAGAAGCACTGTCTTCACCTGCCTTTAGAGCAGTCCAGCTCCAAAGATAAAACAGCAGGGAGTTTGAAGCAACTAAGAATTGGGAATGAGAGCTATTTCTTGATTCCAGACAGGTATTGAGAGGAAATGAAACTAAGAGGAAGTGAAACTAAGAATGTACTTTCCTAACCCCTTCAACAGGCTGACCTGTGCAGTGAATTATCAGTGCTGCTTGTGTATAGCAACTTGTCAAGGATAAGTTTGAAAAGCTGTAGCCCAGAGACTACTCGGTCTACATCATTCTTTGTTTGGAACAAAGAGAATAGGTCAAGCTTTAGAGGAAAAAAAGAAACGCATTTTTGGGTGCTGAAAAATACAATCTAAGTATCTGTAATAAAAACTACAAGTTCAAGTATTTTGTCATCGATTCCTGACTGGACTTTAGCCCTTGCTTAAAACAGATGCAGTGTTAGCACTTTGCAAGACAAACAAAATAATTGAGGCTTGACTGCCAGAACCCAGTATCTCACTTATATATATATATATATATATATATATACTAATTGTGTTGCTAACCAACAATAACTTTAAAAAAGTGCTCAACCGGGTTGGGAGCGGCATCTGTTAAAACTTTGATTAAAGCATTTACATTTTATCAAAGTTTTAACAAATATATATATATTTATATATATATATATATATGAGATATTCGGTTCTGGCAGTCAATCCTTGCCAACCTCTTGGCAGTCAAAGCACCACTCTAATGTCTCTTTCAGTGCATCACTGACAATGAATCATTATTCTTTATAAAGTTTAGAGGTACATCTTAATGAACATCTTTCACATAGAACTGAAACGCTGTCATCAGTAAATCCATCCATCTTGAAACTTGCTAGAATAGTAGAAAACAAGTCTGCAATAAGCATAAGTGCTTGGTTGGCTTGTTTGCAGGGGAACAGTTACTGAAAAACAAACAAAAACCAAAACCAACCAGGGTTCCTAAATTGTCATAGGAATGACTTGCACAATATCAGTGGAAATGACCTCTGACCAATTGTTTCAGACTGGGGCTTCCAACAATGAAGATTCAGTAAAATTTGTTCACTCTCGTGTCTCGGTCACCAGTAATTGTCTGCTGCGACGGTGTTGATTAGCACTCCCTTGCCTGTTGTTGCTGATTGATGCTTATTGTGCTGAAAGACTTAATTACTCGACCAGCAGTGTAATGTATTAGAGAAAACAATGTGCAATACAATGGCTTAACATCATCTAAATATTCTCTCTCTCTCTCTCTCTCTCTCTCACAGAGCTTTATTGATCTCTTGATGGTATTGATATAAGGAGGAGAAGAGCAGCTTGGACTACGTGAGAACTTCTCATGAAAAAGGCAAGAAAAAGAATGCTCATAGACTTGCACAGATTTGGGCACCTGTGTGTGCATGCACATGCATGCATTCGTACACAGAGGAGTCCCCCCCCCCCCCCCCCCCTCCCTCTCTTTCGATCTGTCTGTCAGTCAGTCCCTCTTTTGAATATAGGCTTTTCCTTGAGATTTTTCAAATTGTAAGAATCATAAATTTTTCTGACTTTACCCCACAAGGATGTGGTCAGCAAGACCATACAGCAGCGGCGCATTTCCTGTTGTTACAGAACCAAAGTGGAAGTGCACTGTGTGTGGATTGAGCTACAAAAACCCAGTGGGGCTTGACAATTCACATTGGCAAACATCACTCTGACAACCCCCGATTCCGATGTGAAACTGTGCGGCCGGGGGTTTTCCATGAAGGACCACTACCAAGGCCACATGAATGTGCACTACAGGGTGAAGGCGTTTCGTTGTCCAGGCTGCCCCAGAGCCTTTGCTCACAAGACAAGTCTTCGAGCTCACATGAGACTCAGTGATTGCGGAAGAAGACAGACAGGTGGTTATAACCCATTTTAGGCTGTTGTAGACAAGGATTTAAAAAAAAAAAAAAAAGAAAGCAAGCAAAGGTTTTGATGGATTATCGTCAGAGTCCTAATAATTGACTTGATTATGGACATTAAGTAGTAATGTTAAGCGTAAAGGGTTACAAATGACAGATGGTTTAGAGGGTCCTTTTTAAAATGTGCTAAAGAAGTAAGGAAGGGAGAGGCGTGTGTTTACAACCATCTTTGTTAAGGGTGTGTGATGGATGGCAGTGCAGTGATAGGACTGATAGATTATGTCAGAATGGATACAGCATGGTAAAGAACAGTTGTAAGTGTACTAGGTTCTGAAATAGCAAAAACATCTGAAGTTTATCCCCTACAGTTTATGTAAGTTGTTGAGGTATGTAAATTGAATGATTCTCTCCCACAGTCAGATTTATTCACTAAGTAAATGATGTATGCAAGAATGTCTGTGTGTGCTTGAATGTTCATATGCATGCATGTTCGAGAGATTATGCATGCACATATGTGTGCATGTTGTGTGTGTGAACACAGATAGTGTGTGTGAAAAGGAGAGGGAGGGAGGGGAAGAGGAATGTATAAATGCTGAACACAAGCGGGTAACCCAGTTAAAGATTAAACTCCCCCCCCCCCCCCCCAATCTTATCTGTGTAGCTTTTTTCTGATTGAATTCTTACAACCTTAAGTACAAACCCATCCGTTACCCCTTCTTCATTGTGTCTCCTCATCTCCTTGGCCCCTTTAATACCTCGGTCCAGTTTCAAAAGGGACCAGACAGCACACACATGCACGCTTGTGTGCACACAGTCACACTAATGCGTGTTTGCATGCACATATACATAGGGGGAGAGAACACATTTAACTGTGTGGAAATAGTATATGTGATAGTGTTAAAAGTGCATGTTTTCAAAAAGAAAAAAATCCTTTCTGATTCTGGAAAGGGAGAGAGAGAGACCCCTTCCTCACCCAATTCTTCACTATTCTAACCTTTCTCCTCAGTACGCCTTAACCTCAAAGCTGAAGGAACAAGAGTTATCATATGGGACATATATAATCATGCATTGTGACTTTTGTAACCTCACCCCCTCATTGAATTGCCTCTCTCCGTGATGTCCCCTGGCTCACATAAGGCTGATTTCATTTGGCACACACATTTTCTTGGCCTTCTCATGTATGTTATGATCACACAATGTGTCTGAGAAGACAGTCTGGTTGAAGAAGCAAATGCACAGGAAAGTTAACTCTGGCTGTCTTGCATGTAGGCTGGCCCAGCAGACCTTTGATCAACAGCTAATGGAGATTTATGGCTGAGAGTGGGTCAGAAGTTATTCTGCATGGAGGCATTAAAACTAAATGGTTTTGCTGTTGTATTAACACTAGTTACACAAATTTGAGAGTTTTTTCATGTTAAAGTCTGAGATTGATCTAATTTGGGTAGCAAAAGTTATGTCAGTGTAGAAATCAGAGAGATGTTGTTTGTCAATATAGATTTCAGGAAGATGTAGTCTGCACAATTAATGTGATGTTGAGTCAAAACGTCACAATATAAAGCCCAGTAAAACATTCGTCATATACGTGTGTAGAGATGTGTGTGTGTGTGTGTGTGTGTGTGTGTGTGCGCGCGCGCGCGCATGGGCGTATGTGCACGCTGTTGTATTTAGATCTGTGTATGTGTGTGTATGTTTGTGTGTGTGTCTTTCCCGCTCGCTCGCTCTCTCTCCCTTTCTCTCTCTCACTCTCTCTCTTTCTCTCTCTGTCAAACAGAATGAATTAGGAATGGGCAGATTTTAGAGAGAATGTAGTCGGATAGGTAGAACATTTACCTGCAGAACTGACAATCATAATTTCAAACTATTCGTGAGGTTGGATTTTTGTGTGGGTTGAAAACCTTTCTAACCAGCAGTAAAATGTACCTGTTTCAGGTCAAGGAGGGTTAAAGCACTGGAAAGAGAGGAAGAGGCTTTATCTTTCATAATGCCTTGCCCAGGACATAGTGAACTTCTTGATATTCATTGATCACGTCCATAAGGCAATGGGACTAGAACTTTTTCACTCTGTTTTCATGAAGAATATGGAGTTTTGTTTATTATGTGCCATTTCTGATACAAGTACAGCAGGGCCATTAAAGCTTGAAAACTGGTCAGGAAGAAGCTGAAAAAGAAATCCATTGGCAGCCTGTCACCATGGAGGCAGGAGATGATCTCTCATACTACCTTTTTGTCTTCTCATATCCTCAGTAATATAGTTGATATAGTTAAGAGTGTCTTTTTTTCTTCCTCCTGTTCAACTCTTATCTGAAACAGGCTAGCTGTCACATACATCTCTGCAGGATCTCTTTGTTGATGTTCATGGACTGCCACTGTGCTTGCACTCTTTTTTAAAAAAATTTTTTTAAGGGAGAAGGTATGTTGTATGGGTTTGAAAAAGGGAGGGGCTGTCAGGGGAGAGGTATAAGAGGGTGTATGCTTGATGTGTTTTTATGATGGCCCAGCAGTTGCGGCCTGCGGAATTTGTACTACACCACCAGACTGGAATGTACCCCTTACTCCAGCAGCACCCCCATATACTTAAGTCTCACTGTTTGCTCATCACTTCTTTAGCTTCTGCATCTTACCATTGCCCTTTCATGGTGCATGCCATGCGAGTTTGAAGAAACCTTCAGACTTTTATTGTATGTGACTTTGAGCCACAGATATTTTATTAAGTTCAGAGATGATGATTTGGCCACAGATAGTATATTGTTTCAAAGAATTCAAGAGAAGCCAATGTGGATGGAACAAATTTGTAGTTGATTTATAACTTTCTGTAAGTCAGAAAGCTGTGAACTGCCTGTGTATACTTCACCTGTTCAATTTATATATCATATTGCTAATGACTTGCTGACAAAGCTTTTCGCCAAGATGTCCGAGAATGGTTAAGTCAGTTGTATTTCTCAGGCTTTCTGGCTATTTCTCTGTCCAGTTGATTGAATATTCATATAGGTTGAATCCATAGGTGATAATGTTTAACAAGTGATTCAGTTTGTATTAACTGTTGACCTACAAATTGACTTTGTGTTTGTGGTCCATGAAGGCAGGACAGTATGAATCTGTGATCGTTCAAGTCCAAACTGAAAATGTTAGACTTTGTACGTGTTTGTGTGTGTGTGTGTGTGTGTGTGCGTGTGTGTGCGTGTGTGTGTGTGTGTGTGTGTGTGTGTGTGTGTGTGTGTGTGTGTGTGTGTGTGTGTGAGAATGATCACGAAGTAGTAACTTTCATCTTGTCAGTGGAGTTGTGGGACTTGACAGTAAATTGAATTTTTCAAGCAGAAGTGCAAAAGAAATGAAGCTATTGACCACTGTTAAAACTGAGACAGAAAGTCACCTAGGCACCTAAATTTTAGCACATTAGACTGTATTTAATAGTTATGTAGATAAGCTGCATTTGCTCCAGTGTTGAAATGGTGACATAGACATAACTTTGAACGAATGTTGCACATGGCACCCACAAGCGTGCAGAACAAACAAGGAAACTGCCCTAGAACATTTCTATACCTGCCTGCACACCCCAAGCTGATGACATATGAACATGATAAAAGGAAAAGAAATCTACAACTAGTACAAGTACAAAGGAGCATCATGGACAAGGACATGTGTACAAAACTTGCAGCTAAAATCTCTTTTTTAGTTGCAAGAAAAGTACACATACAACGCACACGTAAACTGCATGCTCACTCAGTCTCTCATGCACACACACACACACATATATGTGTGCGTGCACATGCACACATGCATGCACATGCTTTTTCTCGCTTGCTCAGGTTGTGGAAAGAGCCACAGAGAGAGAGGTGTTCAGAACATACTTCAGTGCCTGCAAAAGTGATAATCGAGTCATAAAGTAGTGATCAGATAAGGCTAGAAATTCACAAATATATTTGTTCTTTATCCTGGGGACAAGTAGATCGCAAACATATTTGCCAACCCTCTTGATTTTTTCAGGAATTTCCCTAAGTTGGAAATCATTCCAAAATCCCACATTTAATGAAAAAAATCCAGAATTGCACAATTTTGTTTGAAAATGTGGGCTTTAGGTGGTCATTTTTGATTAAACAGGGATGAGGAAGTATGGCAGGGTAAAGCTTGGATGATGTTATGTGGATGTTGGCAATTATGTGTATGTAAAATGCATTTTCCTTTATACCATGTTCAACGGAAACAAAAGGAGGTTAGAAGTGCATTCAGTCTTTGGACCATTCCACCCCTTACCCCTGCATTCTGAATTTTGATTCCACAAGGTTGGTAGCTGAGCACAAAAATCTACTTGTCCCCACAAATTTCTGCCTGCCCTCCTAAAACAAAAAGATGATTAATGAAAATGACTTCTGGCACTGGTGGTGTGTCGGCAGACAATGCTTAGTGATGAAACTTTGCACATAAGTATGGGTGATGGTGGCCTGAGAGAGAACAAAAGCGAACAGATTTGCCCATTCCATGCGAACCAGCAGTACATAAATGCTTTATAGAACATGCCTTTTCTCAGACAGCAGTTTGCTGTTTGGGGTAGCTGGAATATAAAGAACTGACTCTGCTAGCTTACTATTCACAGATTCACAGAAAAGGAAGGAGATTGGTGGGAGGGACGATGGGCTGAGGTGGAGTAAGGAGGATTTGGGCGACATGGGAGGTATACCTGTAAAAGTGAAAAAAGAGACAGGAAGTGCAATCAGGCTGCACAAATGCACTGTTAGGTCACTTTTTCACTGATGCAGTCAGAAACTGGTTGCACAGCGGGCAAGTGGAAAAAGCATTTTCTTGTCCACCTGAAAATTTAGATGTCCAGGATGATTGAATAAACAATCGGATGGGTGAGATTTTCATTCCCAGGGATAAGGTGGGAAGAAACAGAAAATGGACGAAAAAGACAAAAATTAAGTAGGAAAACAAGAAAAGACCACACAAAGGGCATGCACTCTTTTTCTTCTCTCTCTTTTTTTTTTTTTTTTTTTTTACCATTAGCACATGCACATTGGTGGAAAGGAACATGCATGTGCCCTACACTCATTCATGGGGAGAGGGAGTTCAAACATATTGACTTGATTCCTTGACACTCATATTTAGTTCTGTTGTTCCTTTCCTTTGTAGTTGATTGTTTCTGTTTCAAAATGGGACTTAGTTTTAAGTCAATTCATTATGATAATGTAGGATGAAAAAAAAAACTATCTTTTAATTTACACATAAAAACTAGGATAGTGGCTGTAAACAGCAAAAGAAATGACGCTCTCACTTTACCTTACCTATATTAAAAACAAAACAACCAAACAAGAAAGAAAAAAATGATGGTACATTTATAGACATGACACTACACACTAGCTATATTGGGAACAAAACAACCAAACAACAAAGGAAACATGATGGTATAATTATAGACATGACATTAGATTAGAGATTCTGCATAAATTGATAGTTTATTTTGTCCTGATCAGCCTTTGATGTAGCAGTACTGTTGGATCTGTGTTTGAAGTCTTTTTGAGTTAGCTCATTGCACATGTCTTTAAAGTAGATTGATGGCCGCACATTGTACATGTCTTTTAGAGTAGAATGATGGCCGCACTCTTTGCGTGCAGCTGTACTAAGAGTTAAAGACTAGCACCATGCTGATAGCTTTGTTCAGAAGAAGACTGTCTCTTTTTGCCCACTACAGGCAGTTCTTTTGGACGTCAGTCAAGGTGGATGCCGCCTCTGTCACCCAAGACTTGAAGAATGTGATGGTGGCAGCCAGCGCTAGGGGGATGTCTGCTAGTCCTTTGTCAGACAGAGAAGCCATGTGGTTGGTTCGGGAAGAAGATGGAGAGAGCCTCAGAATGACGTCCTCCTCTGCAGCTATTGTAATGCTCAGTACAAATGCTTGGGCTCTTTGAAACGTCACATTCGTCAGGCTCATATACGAACCAGCATGTGTTCCGGTGTGAGAAGTGTGGATCCGGCTTCATGTATAAGGATCATTATGTGGGCCACATGAACAAGCACAACAACACACGACATTCAAATGTACTAAATGCCCCAAGATGTTTATATATAAGGGGGACATGTACAAGCATCGAAAGCTGTGTAATGGTGCGCCAGATGGAGCAGAATGTGCTGAGAAAGGCAGTGCTGAAAGTGAAAGTAAGAATGGCTAACGTGAAGAGCTATGAATTGTAAGTATTGTTATGCTGTACATGCTGAAAACATTTATCAAAATATACTGAAATCTTCCCACTCAGGAATTTTAAAAGTTTAAAAAAAAAAAAAGAAATCGTTTTCTTTTTATGCTGAGCATGTATGTGAATTCTGTGAGTTTAATGCATGATAGGATTGATCTGAGGCAGAAAAAAGATTCAGCTGGGTAAGATGCCTTTAAGCTCTTGAAACGGTGTGAACAGAATTGTGCTGATAGCAGTCTTAGAATGTGGCAAATAGAAGAGGAGCGAGTGAGTGCTAAATAGTAAAACAATTGTGTTTGTTTTAACTGCCAGTAATTAACCTTTTTTCACCTTTGGAGTCAGCTGAAGATTGTTTGTGGTCTGTGTGTAGGAAGTGGGAAAGATCAAGGGGTAGTCTGGGGAATGGAGGGTGGAAGGGAAGAGACGTACTTCATGTTAAGATTATTTGGATGTGATATTTGTGATACTGGAATACCTAAGAGTAAGAGATAAGCCAGCCGTGAAACATAGAAACACAGTGTACAGTGCTAGAGTAAAAACTGTCACCATTTCTCTTTTGCATGATCTCTTTCTTCTTTGTTTGAGATGTGGTATCAGGCAGGATTGCCATCCAGATTGAACAGCTGTGAATGTGGTCTGTGTTTTAAAACCCTTGGACTGTTTAGTTATATAACATTAACAGAGTAGAGTGCTTAGATTGGAAGGACAAGAACCAGGCTTAGTGTTGTGCTCAGAAAGGATTACTGTTTCACCCCCATGTTGACAGGTTGCTGACATGGAAGAAGGGTCCTATTAAACAATGCAGGCGGATGACATGATAGGCGTGCTGAGAGAATGGAACACAGCTGTTCCTCAAGTTTTAAACTTCTTAGCTGGCCCTTAATTTAGATTTAGTGAAGGAATGTTCTTTTTGGTTGTGATTGAATAGGCATATGGTAAAGAGACCTAAAAGTTGCCACCCACTCTTACACCTGCCGATCTTAAAGGAAAGCTTTGTTCCCTTTTTGTATTTTTTGTTATTTTCTTCCATGATTTTTTTGTTGTTGAAATAATTATTGTTTTGTGTTGTGTGCTCCCAAGAGTTGAACAGGGGTATTTTTGCCATGCCAGATGTTCTGTTTAAATAGCCCTTTTATTGCATATGAAAATGGATTATGATCTGTATTTGTAGGTTACAAGAGAAAATAAAGATTACTGCAAGTGATATTTTGGTTTCTTGTCATTACTGTCATTCTTTAGTAGAACGTTGACTTGTTGCTTATTTTACAGGAGGTTCTTAAGCATTGTATGCAAGGCATTCATGTGCACGAGACTCGCCCCATTGTGTTTGTAGTTAATAATGGAATAAGAGATTCATTTACCCCTTTTCATTATTAACTCTCTTTCTTTCTCTGTGTCTCTGTCTCTGTCTCTGTCTCTCTCTCTGTCTGTCTCTCTCTCTCACACACACACACACACACACACACACACACACACACACACACACACTAAATGAAAGTTCTTAAACTATTCTGATATGTGTCAAGCAAGAATGAGTAGATGTAGAAACAGAGTAGACTATCATAGTTGGCTGAAGTTTTTGCTCAACAGATTTATTTTCAGGTCATAACACACATTCACCTACGCGTGCGCATGCACGTACGCACGCATGCGCGCACATATGAGACTGTGTGCATTTTATACTTCAGTTTTTGAATCCTTGCTACGTATTGCAGGCAGATGTTTGCTGATTGGCAAACACCATTAATGTTGGCAAACACCATTTGTGTTTTAGCGAGGATATGTTTGTGGATAAGATGTCCATGGGTGTAAACAGGAACAAGACTGTCTGGTGTAGAATAAGTCTTGGGAGAAAATAGCAAGGAAGTTTGAAAACAACTGGTTTGTTTGCGCGCATAGCAATGAAATCGAACACCACAAAGAAAGTTGAAATGCAGTGTACAGGGAAAATAAAATTAGAGAATGCTTCTTTAAGAAAAAAATGAAAGGCTGAATTCCATTCTGAACTGCTTTTTGGTGTATCAAAATGGTTTAAAAAGTATTGATGATGACAGATAATGAGATATCAACTCCCTTGTAATATCCCCCCTGTCAAATTTAAGCATATTGTTAGGGGTGGACACAAGGTGGACACAGTGCTCCTCGTCAGTTGAATCGCATTGCCAAGGGTCTCTGGGAAATCAGTCGGACAATATTACTGCCTAGCCTTCTTTTTTTGAGATGTGAGAGAGAGAGAGAGAGAGAGAGAGAGTACATGATAATATGTGTAAAATTCAGATTCATACAAAGAGGCACATGCTCTACATTATTACTAATGAAAAATGAACATAGGCGTGGATATGCACATGCACTATAAGGAAAAGAGGGATGGAGAGACAGTTTGAGGCATCTCTCCAGTCCACCATCACACATACACATTCACATGAATGCACACAAGCTCGCATGCGACATACACATGCAACCATTAATACACTTGCGTACACACATGCATGAATGCATGAAGTGATCGTCAGTCTAGACTGCCTACAACACAAGAATCTGTTACGCTGTCCTGCCAGTCCCCAAGCAGGTAACATGTCTTTGTGGGCATGCTCTTCAGGCTTGTGTACACTGCTACTTCTGGCAGAAACTCATGTGCATGCTAGAATCAGCTTTTGCAAAGCAAGATACAGCCCATAGAGACATCAGTGAAATCCCATATAGAAGTGTTCGAATATCAAGTGGCTGGAGTAGAACACTCGTTAATGAGAATAGAAATGATGGAAAAGATCTGTAAAATAATGTGCCTGCGAAACGGGGTGTGTGATTGGTTGTTATTGTTGGATATTTTCCCAAGCTGCTTCCTTCCTCCACTTTGCCGTGCGCATGCAGGTTTTCAGGTGGGATTTCTGTGAAGTTTTAGGGATGGTTCCCTGGTTTCCAGAGCTGCTGCTTCATGTGCAAGTTGGGAGTTTCACGCTGTGATGGGCAACCAGAATACTGATTTGCCAGGCACTCTTACTCTTCCAGTACGAAACTGCAGTCCTTTTTTGTGCGGTTACACACTCCTGCTTCTGTGCAGAGGTACTATAATGAAGCTCAGCCCCCCTTCTCCCCCAACCCCCCTCTCCCCAACCCCTTCCCCTATACTTTATTGTTTTTGTAGATGACCAAAGTACTTTGTGTTTTCAGCTGCTGTTAATTAGAACTGATTGAAATGACTTATATGAATTTTATGATGAATATGATAATTGGCATGGCATTCTTTAACTTGCAGAGTAGGCGACATAGTCGACATAGTCTGTTGCTATTGGTGATAAGTGGAGTCAGCAAATTTCAGTCTTCTGGTTTCCTGTTTTCTGTGCAGCAGTGTTGTATTATTTCTTTTTGTTGTTGCTCTTTCCATGGTAGGCTTTTGTTTTTGTGTTCTTAGCTGCCGTCCCCGTCCCCATCTTTTTTAAACATAGATTTTTTTTTGTCTTTGTCTTCTGTTTTTAAAGTAAAAAAAGATTTACTTGGCGTGCTTGAAATAATGCCCACATTATACTTTGTTCTTTTCTGTTGGCAAGGGTCCTGTTATTTGGATAATCAGACCCGTGCTGCCTAGGAAGACTGACTCTGGTATTTCCATTCTGTTATCACATGTACAGTTGTGAGAAGTTGGCTGGTTTACACAGCCACTGTCCAGCCATAGGCCTGAACCAGTGCTGTGAACATACAAAACTTTTGAAGGTTGTTGTATTTCCATATATGCACATTAAAAAAGACCAGATAATAATACATAACTATGTCACCTCTGCTACACATTTTGTAAAGATTCGCACACTCCTTTGCACACTAGTAAATTGGCAAGTAGAAGCAAAAACTTGCTCACTTCTGGAAGGCATGAACTTATATGCGCATCAATACACATATTTACATGTATAAGCAAGTGACCCATGCTATCTTGAATGCAGACAACCAGATACAGTTATATGTTTGTAGGCATTAACACACACACACACACACACACACACACACACACACACACACACACACACACACACACACACACACACACACACACAGAGCTGGGAGCTGCCAATGACCCCAATCATCTGCATGGTCTGGTTCTGATTCCAGATTTTTACCAGTGGCACTCAGGAAATCCGCAGGGAGAAGCCTGGGCAATACCTCCCTCTGACTTAGTACCAGACGCTAATAGGGCAAAAATGGTATTGCCGGTCATGTCACAGAGGCTACTATCACCCCCATGCCTTGAAGCGCCATATCAGACAGTGCCACACAGACGACCCCACTTTCCGCTGCAGTGTCTGTGGCAAAGGGGTGATGGATAAACAGCACCTCATCAAGCATTTGAACACGCATTCGAACAAGATGTGATAGTAACTGATCAAGCATATGAACAGTCTCTTGAACAAGATGCAGCATAACTGGTCAAGCAGATGAACACTTGTATGAAGAAGATGTGAAAATAACTGGTCAAGCATAATTGTGAACGGTCACGTGAACCAGATGTGGCACAGTGGAACTTGTATGAACAAGATGTGACAGAATCGGGTCAAGTGGACTTGTGTATGAACAAGATGTGACAATGCATAGTCAATGAACATGCATATATAGTATCTAATAAAGCATTTGAACACTTGATGAAATATGAAAGCATTAATCTGATCAAGCATATGAAGACACCTATGAACAAGACATGACAGCACTATATTGGCCAAGCATATAAATGCATAATGCACATAAAATATGATCAAGTGGAACCAAAAACCCACACAAACAAGACATGATGCTTACAGCTCTTAATCTTGCCTTGTATTTGCTAAAGCAAAGGAGCATTTATCATATGAACCAGATGTGACACTACATAGGGTCAGTCAGGTAATGAACATTCCTGTGAATGTTCCTGAATTTTAAAGGGCCAGGTGCCACTAGTTACTGTGTTTGGTGCATCCAAATGGCTGCATCTTGCTGGCCTTCTCTACGTCATGAACTGGCAGGGGGTGGGAGGGGGAGCAGCCTAGATGATTGCTCATGTTCAGCATAATCCATGTTTCTGCTAAATTCACATACTGCACAAAACTTTTCATTATATTTGAGCTTCAGAAAGACAAAGTTTAAGAACCCAGTCTCTGAGATTTAGCCTTTTTGCATAGATTGAGGGAAACAGGCGCTGACTGGCTGGATGTTGGTGGGATCTACAAAACCCCTTGTGTTGGCATTTTCTGCACCACTTTTATCGTTGTGCCATTTGGAAAATGGTCCTATCTTCCTCGTTCCCATCCTAAGCACAAAGTGATCACAGCCAGGTGATGAAACTTTGCCAAGCTCGCTCGCTCCGTTTTCTCTCTCTCTCTCTCTCTCTTTCTCTCTCTCTCTCTCACACACACACACACACACACACACACACACAGGCACAACACACAACACACACACACACACACACACTCACACATACACACACGTATGTGTGCATGCACACTCACGTCCATTAGCTTCTGTCTCTGTGGTTCTCTCATATACTGACTTGCACTCCCAACCCTCCTCCTTGCTGGTGAATTACTTATATGAATGTGTTCATTAATCGAAAAAAAAAAAAAAGTCAAGTAGATCTGGTAAGTGATGTGTTTTTCATTTTCCCCTTCCAGGTGGGTTTTGTTATTGTGTTTATTCATTAGTAGTGATGTGCTGGCTATCTCAAACGTGCTAAAATTATCACTTGGGCAAGATGTAGATTTTTACAATGCACATGCCAGCTTTCAGTCCAGGGGAAACTACACAAGCCATAATAGTAGAAATACTGTGTAGTTTTCTCTCAGGTACTGATATCTTGAACAAGGTCAGAGGATCTTCTTCCCAAACAAGATTGCAAGATGAAAGCTGTTTTCTTTTTGAAAGGCAGCTGAACTAGTGGTAGGTAAACCACGTTTGACAGCAAACATGTTTATATGAGTGTTATTTTGATGGGGAAAAAAATAATGTGTCATGAACACTGTTTCATTTTCAGAATTTAGTGACATCATTTAAAAAAATGGCAAAATGGGACATGTATCCAGTATTATTCATTTGAAAAAAGAAAAAAAAAAACATAAAAGATGTATAGATTGCATTTATTTGCCATTTTGTAAAAATCTGTTCATTTTTTTGAAAAATACAGCCAAAATGGTACTCGAGATAATGATGATGAGTCTCTTTTAGAGAGTGTACCCTTCGAGTTAAAAAACAGAACAACAAAACAAAAAGCAAAACAGAATTTTGACTGCTAAGAAAAGTGGTGTGCAGTACAAGTATGATCCATGTACACAAAAGAACATGCATAATGATTTATATATAACATTTGTGCATGTAAATATCAGCTGGCAATAGACTCTGTCTCTTCATCATGACTGTTAATGTCAACTTTATAGTTCTTTCTCTGTCGTATTTATTAGGACACCTTACATGTTTCACACATACATGATGAAACGCACTTCAGTCACCATGAGTCCATTTGCGTAGGGTTTTGTAGGAAAGTTATGCCGCTTCAATCATTTCTGTGCGTTGCATCCATCAGCATGGTGATTCATGTCCTCATGATACGTTTGAAATGAAGGATTGAATTAGGTTGGATGCAGCTTGAGCGAAAGGAAATAGGTTTGCCACAGTAGTCTATTTTTTGACTCCTGTGATGTTCGACAGCATCACAAGAAGAATAAAGTAGTAGAATACTTTGGCGTACAGTATCGTTCATACATAACATGACCTTTGAAGTTTGGGATTCTTCCAAGGGTGCAGTGTCTCTAATGAAGTTATAAAGTAAATTTTGTGTCTATAGAGGATTAGAGGTAATCATATTATGAAATCTCCCCAAGTTTTAACCGCAAAACAAAAAGATGAGGGAGAATTAATACTAAAGTAGCAGAGTGGAAAACGTGGAATGAGAGAATGTTAACACAGACCCTCTCTCTCTCCAGGGCAATGCAGCTCTCTACCATCATGTGCTGTAGACCTTGGAAGCCCCCCTTCCTCGACACAGTACGCTCAGTCCCAACACTCACACAGCACACAAGACAAAGGGTCACCAATGAAAGGGAGGCTGCAGCAGTTGACCTTGCAAGTGAGCGATGAGATTGAAGGGAGTGGAAGTGGGTCTGCCAGGTGTGCCAGCGGTGGTTCAGATCAGAAGCCGGGGTGAAACGCCATGTGCTGAAGGTGCATATGGACCACCCCCGATACCGGTGTTCAGTGTGCGGGGTGGGCTGTATGACTAGGGAACACTTCACAGGACACATGAACATGCACTCAGGGGTTCAGAGCTACCAGTGCCCACACTGCTTTCAGAAATTCACGTTCAGAACTGACATGCATCGGCATAAGAAGAAATGTCCGAGATATGTGAATCCGGGAGAAGACACGGCTGCAAATGTCCGTGGCTGATGTGGGGAATGGGATTTTACACCTGAGAATTAGAAATGACTTATTTATAATTCCTGGAGAAGACATGGCTACAGGTGTCTGTGGTTAATATGGAGAATGGAATTCATAGCTTGAAGTTTAATGGTATCTCCCACAGGGGAGTTAAGATTGCTTGTAGTGGCCACTGTTGAGCGTGTGCAGCATTATGTGCAAATCAAGTAATGATGGTTCAGAGATTGAGTCTGACCTGGTTTTTGTTTGACATGGAGCGTGACTTGAACAGATTTTGCTTTCATAATAAGCTTCCTAATTTTACATCAGAACACAGTGATTTGACTGTTTGTGTTGTGTTGTTGAAAACAAAAGGGAGATGTAAAAATATACAAGGGGTATGTATTGCTTTGCATTTAAGTGCCCATATGCTTCAGTGACTGTTACAGTTCTATTCTTTCAAGGACACCTGTTCTGTTACATACCAGCATCCATAACTAGATTGTGACACCCTACAATCAGGATCTGAGTTTCCTCCTCTTTTGTTTTGTGAGAATACATTTGTTGTGCACTTAACCTTGCCTTGACCTAACAGAGGGTTTGTTCACCATATTTTCAACTTCGCAGTTGTACCCCCCCCCCCCCCCCCCCCCCTCCCCCCCCCGTCTTCTCTCTGTCTGTCTCTCTGTCTCTTGTATGAAAATTGTCTGAAACCAGTGGATGGCTCTGTTAATGCTATGAAAAAATTACGTACCTAAAATTTCACTTCTTGCATGGAAGTCATGCACATTTTCAAAAAGTTTTCAGCCTTTTTTTTTTTGAGGATAAGAAGAAACAAAGTCAATTGCTAGGGTCCTACAAAAGCTTCTTTACCTCTGTTAAGATGTATTTGACTTTAGCCCAATGTCATTGTGGATTACAGTAAGCAGCATACATTTGATTTTGAGTGATACAAGTGTTTATTTTAGGGAATGTATTTGTTATGTCTGTGTACATGTAAGTCTTTGTGTTCTTTCATCCATAAGCTTCATTGGTCATATCTTGTTTTGAGACTGCAGGAAAAAGACCAGTGTGTAAAGCTTTTCAGACCTTTAAACATTTTTTTTTGTCTTTTTATATTTTTATTTTTTTTTTTTTTTGGTTCTTACGACAACAGTTCCACACAAAATTTGTTTAAATAAAAAAAAATAGTGAGCAAATTTTTATTTATGCTCAAAGTTATCTGCATGCTCCAACTTTTTCTGAAATTATACCTGACACTGTGTTTGAACACACACACACACACACACACACACACACACACACACACACACACACACACACACATTTACTACACTTTTATACTCAGAGCATCAAAATACACCCCCACCCGCAAAGAGTTCTCTAACTCTTGTTCCTGTCCGGACAGGCTTTGATGCAGAGGTCCGGTCTGGTGATGGCAAGCATCAAATCAGAGCTGAGCAACTCTCATCTTGGGCAATCCCCACTGAACATATTGCTGACCCTGTCTATGCCCGCTGTATGGCCACCGATAAAGGCCTGAACAGCAGCCGCACGTTTCATGAGCAGGCGTTTGTGTGCAGAGGGTGGATACCACGGCGGGTGCCTTGTGGAAATGCACTGTGTGTGGTTTGGCTGTCAGAACACTGAGCGGACTGAAGAGGCATGTGCGACACCGCCACATTGACAGTCCTGCCTACCGCTGCTCCATTTGCGGCATGGGGTTTATGTCGCGGCCTCACTACATGGGCCACATGGGGGCCCACTCGGGTGTGAGGAATTACCAGTGCTCTCACTGCTCAAAAAAGTACTTCTACAAAGGAGACTTGTCCAGGCACAAGAGGACATGCAGAAAGGCAGTTGGATGTGCAGAATGACTGTTTCCTTGCCTTGTCAGAACCCAAAAGCATATAATGAAGAGTGATACGGAAGAAGATGTTTGGAGGTAGTGGGATGCAGATGCTTGAAGGAGACAGTTTTCTTTACGTTGGTTTGCATTGGTTTCGTTGCTTTCTGGCCATCCTCTTTTACTTTTTGTCTGTTTTGACTTCCCATTTTTCATGGGTGTTAATTTTAGAAATAATATACAACAATTACACAGGTAGATGCAGGTGGAATGTATATGCGTGTTTACGGTTAGGAGTGTTGCGGATGAAAGGAGAGGGGTAAGTGATGCCGAAGCATTTTGCTAAATGTGTGACGAGCAACAGTATTGTTGCATATTCTAACCAGGACATATGAACGGATTTCAGGTGCAAAAGGTCATGTGATTATTGTTCAGAACATAGTCTGCTGTCATGATGATTAGAAATTGACCAAATTGTGATCCTGAGCCATAACTTGCATGTAAATCACTGTTCTTGTGGTCTGAGCTAGAACCACATTAATTTAATTTCTTCAGGTTGTATTCAAAATTATTTGAGATTTTTTTTTTGAAGATCTTTGTTCGGCAGTTGACTGGGTAAGAGATGTTTTGTTGTAATGTGAAGAAAAAAAAAAGTATTAGGAAGGTCAAGAATGACAAATTCAGAATTTTTTTTTTATCGTACGTACTCACGCACACACGTACACATGTATTGTAATGAAGAAAGGTTTGAAAAAATAGAAAAAAAACATCCAGATCTGGCATGATAATCCCACTAACACTACTTGTGCTGGGTTTCCAGAGAACAAAAGGGATCCCACATCTGTGGCCCGCTGGCGTCAGATGCCGACCTGGGCACACCATGGCCGTTATCACTCACACCACACTGACTCCACCCAGTTGGCCTTGCCCGCTGAGGGAAGCTTCACTGCCGACTCTCTGGCCGCAGTGAGAGATGTCAGTGCCGCCAACCATACCTTCTCTCTTGACCTTGTGCACACTGACAACCATAGAGAACCCCCAAAAAACTTGATGCGCTTCCACTGCCATGTGTGTGACCGTGACTTTACCTTCAGGGACCATTACATTGGTCACATGAACAGTCATAACAAGATCAAAGGCTTCCATTGCCCCTACTGCCCCAGGAAGTTCACCTACAAAGGAGACCTGTATAAACATAGGAAGAAATGTCATGCTGCTCTCACTACCAGATAGAAAGCAAAGGAGAGCTAGAAAACAAGAAAAAAAAATGAGCAGTGTGTGTGTGTGTGTGTGTGGTGTGTGTGTGCAAGGTGAAGTGAGTTTAATGATTAATGAGTATGGATGATCTTCCATCATCTGTAGTTAATGACTGGATGGTTCAGTGCATTTCTCAGGAGGGATGCACTAAACAATCATCATTCATGCTCTCTCTCTCTCTCTCTCTCTCTCTCTCACACACACACACACACACACACACACACACACACACACACACACACATACATACACAGTGTTCATGCGCGCACACACACACACACACACACACACACACACACACACACACACACACACACACACACAGTGTTCATGCGCGCACGCACACACACACACACACACACACACACACACACACACACACACACACACACACACACACGCACTGTTCACACACTCACATATGTGCGCATGCACACACACACACACGCATACGCTCACACATGCTCTCATGCAAGCACACAAGTCCATATCCATCAAAATTCTTGTTTATTATTCTCAGTGGTTCCAAGAGTTTGCCATGTATGGATGAAGTAACTTTGTTCATGATTGTTGCTGTTGTTTATGTGATGTTAATTGGCTAAAAGCATGAAGGACTGATATTTTTTGGCATGCCTGCTATTTATCTTTTTGAAATCTCAAGTTGTATGTAGAGACAAACCCATCAAAAATTTGCTTTGCCGATTGGTCAGTGTTACAGTAATGCATTTTTTTTAAACCCAGAAAACTTTTTTCACAGAGAATACAAAAACTTAAATGGGAAGATCATTCGAATGTGATTACAGAAATACAGAATGTAAAAACTTGAGTCATTCATTTCTCAGGTGTTTGTTTAACATTTTAACAACAGCTGAGAATGACTGATGTGATCTCAACGTGTTTAACCCCCACTCTCTCCCTGCCCTCACCTGTATTGTCCTCTCCTTCTCCGCTGCTCTGTGTGTCTGTGTGTGCACACGCATGCTTGTGTTGTTGTGTGTTTGTATCTTTATAATGTGAATATGTGAGATGGAAATAGGAACTGTGTGCTGTGTGCGACAACTTCAGATATAAAAAAAAAAAAAACCCAACTTGGAGTGCATTCTGATTTTGACTTTGCAAAAAAGAAAACCAATAATTTAAAAAAGAAAACAGTTTTGCTGTGCTTTAAGCAGTAAACTTAACATGCAATGTTGTTAGGTGAGGGATGCTGACACTTTGTCATGAATATGTATAGCCCTGACTTCAGCTGCTTTTAATGCATGTGTCACACTGACTCTGATAGGAGCTGAAGGGATTTCTCCACATATGTTGGAGGTAGATTTTAGCCATGAGTGCATTTTTCACATGGGAAACAGCCTTGTTTGGGTTAAAGAAGGGAAAAATAAAAAAAAAAAGTAAAAGAGAAAAAAAAGGAGCTCAACAAGGAAGCCTTGTTTTTTTTTTTTTTTTTTTTTAAAGATTTTATTTGTATCAGAATCAAATTGCTGTACAAAACAAGTGCTTGTAAATGTGCATTTTTAATTGGACATTTTTTGAGTAACAGAAACAGTGTCCAAGTGTTTTTTTTTTTGGGAAAAATGAAAGAGAAAGAGATTGTTGCTGTGGCTTGACGATCATCGTGTTTTCTTCCTGTTCTTGTGTTGCATTTCGTAGGAGGAGTCAAGGCCACAACTTGACCCAGGTCACACCCTCCAGCTTGCATCAGCACTCTCCCAGTGTCCGATTTCAAAGCCGAGCTCATCAAGGTATGAAGCCAAGAGCATGGGCTTTTCCTGGATCCCAACCCCAGCGAGGCCTTGTTTCTGCCAATGGACATCCCATTCACACGTTTGGGCAGCAGTCCCAGCATAGCAGTCGGCAGGATATCCCACTTCCTTTTACTGGTGGACCTGCTACAGGTGGTTCGCGGGCAGCCTCAGATCAGGACAGCTCCAGTGCGGCCTCCATGTATAAGTGTCAGTGGTGTGATGCCCAGTTTAAGACTGCCCACGGCTTCCGAGGCCATGTGCGAAAGAATCACAGCAACGACCCCAATTTCCGCTGTGAGCTGTGTGGAAAGGGCTTTCTGATGAAGGGCCATATGAAGGTCACATGAACATGCACAACAACACGAAAACCTTCCACTGCCCCAAGTGTCCTCGCCGGTTTGCCCTATAAGAGCAGTCTGAACGCTCACATCAAGTATTGTCGACAGCCACAAGCTTTGCAGGACTGGAGCTGGGAAAGTGGGGGAAATGCCTAAATAGATTGTCTTAGTGTTCACAGTCCAGGAGATACTTAGTGGAATTGAAGGTCTCCGCAGTGATGTACATGTCATCAAGAAATGGATGTATTTAAAGGCTGACCCCACTTTTGTTTCCTAAGTCCCACTTTTACTGAAAAGAAAAGTCCTACGACATCCTGATTTGGGTTTTCTATTGTGCATATAACATAGTTTACACACATGCTTAAACATGCCCACTCACACTCCGGCGCACATGCTTATCAATAAAAGCACACACACACACACACACACACACACACACACACACACACACACACGTCTGTATTTGATACATATCCATCTGTCTCCATGCGCACATGCTTTAACTGTTGATGCTTTTGATTGTCTTGCATGCTAATATGACTGAAAGAAAACCATGCCTATGATTTGAGTGTTGTTTCTTTTTTGTTCAACTTTTCAGGGCTGATACAAGTCTTTCCAAGTCTTTGAATTTGGAGGACCCCCTTTCAAAGACTGGAAAAGTCCTTGAAATTAGGAGTTTAGTGCTTATGAATACTTAAGAAAGCTTTAAAAGTTCTTGAAAATGAAGACTTTGATGAAGCAGTTTATATGTTAGTGTGAGAAATGGAAAAAAAAGTTGTACAAGAGTTTTCATAGCTTATTTGTGTATTAAAAAAAGAATATATATATGTGTATATATATAGGTGTGTGTGTGTGTGTGTGTGTGTGTGTGTGGTGTATAAAATCACACACACACACACACACACACACACACACACACATATATATATATATATATATATATATATATATATATATATATATATAAAATACACACACACACACACACACACACACACACACTTGTTATAGACTAGGACATTTGTTATAGACTAGTTGATTGTAATTGTTGTTAATGCTCATTTTTCTGACCTTTTTTTTCTCCCCCCTTATCAAAGAGACCTAAACACATGCACACATAATACGGTCCCCCTCCCCTCCTCCTCCCCCTGATCCCCTCTCTCCCCCCATCTAATATCACTATGTGGATAGACGTTAAATTGAAGACAACAACAACATATACATATATGTTCATATTGTTTGGTATTAACAGGATTCTGCAAAAGAGGTGTCTTTTTTCTTTTGGACATATATGTATGTAAATAAAACAGCCAGAGTTAATTTCATACTTGCTGAAAGTGGCCATGTTCATATTGTTTGGTATTAACAGGATTCTGCAAAAGAGGTGGTAGGTAGGAAGCAATGGAAGTCTATGTTAAGGCTTATATTTTCTTTATTGTAGTCTTGTATTTCATATCAAAAGTTCCTAAAAAGTCCTCAGAGTTTTTGTTTGAAAGTCTGTATGAACCCTGCTATATTTTGCATTCTGAATGAATTTGAAGATCTGCTGTAACAGATGTCACAGAGAGAGACGTTGGTTCAGACTTTGAATGTACGTTATTCAGTATGCTTGTTTCTACCTCATGGAAAAAGTTATTGATCCAGTTATTTAGGATGTTTGGGTGGAAAGTTGAGTTGTGGTTGTGACTGGTATTCATTTAAGATGTATTTTTGTGGAGAGTTGTCTTTTATTGGTATAGATTTTTAAAAATGTATTAGGCAAGGCATGCCATGATTTCCTTTTTTTTTGTTGTTTTGTTTTTTTGTGTGAGCAAACCCTGTGCAAAAGTTTTCCCGTTCCAAAAAAAAAAAAAAAAAAAAAAAAAAGAAAAAAAAAAAGCAACAACAAAATCCCCAACAACTCTCATTTCCTCATCCACCACCCATTATCATTGTTACCATTCCTTTCTTCAAGGGAATGTGAAAAGAAGCTTGATGAGAAAGACTATGAAGCATATTTGGGAATGGTGGTGTTTTCTGTGGATCAGACAGTGAAAAGGGAACACATAGAGTTGGGATGTGTTAAGAGAAGAATGCAGGGGGTTTGTAGGGGACAAGTCCAACAGACTGAATCGTGATCTGATTCTTCTCCCCATCCACATATCAGTTAGCCTCACCTCCTAAGGCCACTGGCACATATGCATAGGGTTACCTGATTATTTTATTGACATAAGGAGTTTCTGTGATTTGTTGTTGTTGCCCTTTTGTGAGCTTTTGAACTGGCATTGAAAATCATGAGAAGCTATCATTTGTTTTCATAAAGATGATGTGTTGGTTGCGCTTAAAGCGAGATGCTCATGCCCAAGGTGTCAAGCATTCTTGTAATGGACATGCTCTCTCTCTCTCTCTCTCTCTCTCTCTCTCTCTCGTATGCATGCATGCATGCCTGCCTGCCCTGTGCTTGGTCACTCTGTCTCTCACTCAGTTTCCCTCTTTCCTCCCTCCCTTCCTGTCTTTCCTCTCTCTCCTCCTCTCTCCTCCCCTCCTCTCCTCTCCCCCCCCCCCCCCCTTTGCTGAAGAATTTATCCTTATCATTGTCAAAATACAAGGCAAAGCAGGCTACTATCATGCACATATCAATCATCCCAACATTTTTCAAGCTAGGTTCTTTTCCGTTCTGATATGCATGCACACAGAGGGCTTTTTTGTTTTTCATATGATGAACAAGTTGGTTTTTTTTCATGCCGTCAGAATATTTATAATGTGATGTAACTTTCATTTGGAGATTGGAGATTGAAAATTCGAGAGTTCTGTGTATGTTTTGTCTTTTTTTTTTCTATGTGTGAATTACAATGAATCACTGAATCAGAACCAATAAAAGCTCTTGATCTAAAAGTTTAACAAGTTCCTTTGTGTTGCTTCTCTCTTGTCTCTGTCGTTACACAAGTACAGGTTTTTTGTTTTGAAATCTTTATCTATAAAACTAGCTCAAAGTGCACCCTTGGTTTTTTAAGCCAGAATTTAAATGGACATACCAAATGGAGTGCAAAGTTAAGCTTGCCGAAAACAAAAACTATCAAGTGATGTTTTCACAAATGTCTTCTCTTATAATAAATAACACAAAAAAAAAGGTGCAAAACAAGATGTGCCAGATGAGTATCATCCGTTCCAGTTCGTTGTAAACTCTACGTTCTTACACTCGTTAGTATGAACCAAAACTGTAATATGAAAGTATCTTTACTCACACCTTTCCAAGTTAGAGCCCCATTCTGGATTCTACAGCAAGGGTTCCCTTTTGTACGTCATGCACACAGACACATACACATGTACGCACACAGACATACAAGCACAGACAGACACACACACACACACACACACACACACACACACACACACACACACACACACACTCTCTCTCTCTCTCTCTCTCTCTCTCTCTCTCTCTCTCTCTCTCACATACGGTGATTACATAAACTCGCTGCATTTACACATGCGAGTTTAAAAAGAAAGAGATAAAAAAAAAATCTTGTTGAATAATCATCTGAAACATGAAAGAAGGATTCGGACAAGACACTTTGATGTGTGCGAGAGAGAGAATTCATGTGTGAAGGCATAACACAGTTCATAAGTAAAAAGAGGATGTTTCCATAAACTGAAATCATGGTTGAAGTGTGTAGAGCTGTTCATCTGTGAAACAAACATTTCCATGACTGAATTAAGAAGTTCAGAAGTAAAACAAACATATTGCCATAGACTGAACTTGAGAATGAAGATGTTGGTAAAGCCAAGACAGCTTTGCACTACATCTGTTAGCCTTTGTGCCTGTCTCTTTTGCATGCACACGTACACATTCATGCAGAAATGGAGTTATGTCAGATTGGTCGCACACAGTACACGCTTTCTTACAGTACATGGGGGAACAGACAGACTGACACGTGCGCGCACACACACGCACACACACACACACAAACATACATACATTTACACACACACACACACACACACACACACACACACACACTCTGTCTCTTAAATAAACACTTGTTTTAAACACAATACCAAGTGACAGTGAATTTTTGATGTGGCAAGTAAGAAACGTTAAAAAATGCACGAAACATTACATCCCAAAATGTTTATTGTCAATTTAATTTTGGAATGGATGATTAAAACATTCTGAGTATGTTTAATACTTTTGTGTGTAAAATACAGTTAATCACACTATCTAAAGTAATAAATGCTTCTGATTAAAGAATTTAACAAGCTGCTTTACGCTGTTCAGATGTCATCTCTTATCTTTACAGAACCTTTTTTTTCCTTTGGTTTTATGAACTTAAGATTTGCTCAGTTTGCCACCTGCCACCTTAGTAAAGTTGATCAAGCCACGCCCTTTAGTACTTCCCAGGCGAAGTATGATGGGGCACACACACAAAAAAAGTGCAGGTAAGAAATAGTGAAAACAATATTAAAACAAACACATGCATTTAAAGATTTCAAATAAGAGAAATATCAGGTTTTAAGAAAGCACCCAACAGTACTTCCCAGGTGGCTGTCAGCTGTTTCAGTCCAAGGTGCTGCCATTAGCCTGCAAGAACCTCCACTTCGAAATACATTTTTTTTACTTGGACCATTCTAAGTTGTAACTGCTTGACAGATTCTGCAGCCATGGCTACTTTTGTCATGAGTGTGTGCATACATGTACACACACACACACATGCATGCACACAGGGATGCATGCATGCCAAGCACATGCGTGTGCATGTGTGCAAACACACACACACGCGCGCACACACACACACACACACACTGAAACAGGGTGGGGGGGGGTGGAGGTTCTGATGAAACGCTTTCTGTGTGTGTGTGTGTGTGTGTGTGTAATTTCTATAGATTGACTTTATATGTATCAAAGCATGGAGCAGTTCAGAAGAAGGAAAAAAAAGAACGACAGCTATACCTTAAACCTGTTTGTCTTCCTTTTTAACCTATCATTGTCATGCACACATATACAATACACAGATGGGCAAATGTGGGCATGTCCATTTCCTCATACAGCATACTTATTTTCTTACAACACACACACACACACACTCACACCACAGTCACTCACATGCTGTTTTGTTTCTCTGTGTGTCCATCTGAATCTGACTGTGTTGTCTCAGTCTTTCTCTTTGTCTCACCCTCTCTTGTTGTCCACCCCACCCCCATCCTCCCATCTCTCCTCCCTTTCTCCCTCTTTACATTGGAAGTGAATGAAGACTCTCTCTCTCTCTCTCTCTCTCTCTCTCTCTCTCCTTGAAAATGAAGCACAGCAGCCAAGGAGCTTGCCTGCACCCAACAGGTGCTTAAGGAGAGAAACATGGCTTGATCAAGTAGGCAGTAAATAACAGAGTGAAGCCTGAAGGCATACTTGTGTCAGAGACTGACTTGTACATGACAAAGAAAACAACTTGGGTATGTGATTGTCAGTTAAAGTCTCAGTCCATGTTCTTTTGGAAAATATGCATGAAACCACAAATTAGGGTATACACAACAGTACTTGTTTCAATTTGTGAGTGAGGCAGACTGTTGTGTGTCAATGAAAGTCATGAAGATCATCTGGATTATTTAAACAGACGAAATTACTTTTTACAGCTGGATGGTGACAAATGATGTATGCACACACACAGACACAGACACACGCACACACACACACACACACTCGCACACACCATGGTCATATACATGCTCCCTCTCTCTCTCTCTCTCTCTCTCTCTCTCTCTCACACACACACACACACACACACACACAGAGCCATAAACCACATACCATATACACATATTACACATTCACACACAGCAACACACAGACTATCTTGTTAATTTGTCTATAAAAGCGCCATGCCCCTTTCTCCACTTACAATTTGTGTCAGCGCATCTAGTGATCCTAATTTTTGCCATCGACCCATAAAATCACTTTCCACCCCTCCTAGTGATCCTAATTTTTGCCACTGATGCATAAAAACCTTTTTCACACCCCCCCCCCACCCCGTCCCACCACCTTGTGAAAGAAACAATAGCAAGAGAAGAAACATTAAAATAAAACCTGCTTAAGGAGAAACATGTCAGGTGAAGACTTCAGTACCTACCTATTTTAATTTTAATGATGTTTCCTTTTTTGTTGCTATTATTATTATGAATCAGAATGGTATCTCTCAGGACTCCATTACGAGAGTTTTTCTTTTTTTTTTTTTTTTTTTTTTTTAAACACAACTGGAGTAACATGTCTGGAAACAGACTTGGCACTTCCTGTTATGAAGGGAATTGTTTGTGTTTCCTGACTATTTTTGTCTTGGTCATTATTTTCCTTCACTTTGCTGTTTCAGTTTCTGTTGTCTAGCTTTATTCACATGTCTGTCACACACACACACACACACACACACACACAGATGTGTATTGAAAAGTGTGTGTGCTTGTACACTTGTGTGGATGGTTTTAAATGTAAGTCTGATTTAATTCACTAGAAACCTTTTCATTACCTTTTTGAACAGTTGTCATCACTGTCATTTTAAAACAATCAGTGTATTTGTTGCTTTAGTGTTCTTTAACAAACCATGACAAATAGTGCTGCTTTAAAGGTACTGTTTGTGTTTGTGTGGCAGTGTTAGAATGAACTCTTAATATGTGAGTGAGAAACTCCTCCTCTCTCAACCTTCCATGTATTCCAAACATGTGCTTTTGAAAGATTTAAACAGTTACGTTTATAGACTTTCATCAGATGTAGAAGAAAGGAGGGGGGAGGGGAGGAGATGCTGGTGTGTGTGTGTAGGGGGGGGGGGGGGGGGGGGGGGGGGGAGACCTTCCACTTGACTCTAAGGGGGTTCATTAGAAAATGAATGGCAACACAGAATGTGCAATTTGCATCTGTAATTCAAGACACATTCCACGTTTAGTATAGTAACTAAATGATACACTTTCTGATATGACTTCTGCAGTTTTTTGGTTTTTCATATTTGCGTGGGACTATGTATGTAACTATTTTTTCAGTGTCACTGGTGACTTTGTAATTAAGCAGCCATATTTTTCTCATTTTTAGTCATTTTTACTGTATCATCTTCCATTGCCATATCCTCCAGTGGCTTTACTGGAGTTGAGTCTAACTCCCCACACTTGGCTGTACCTGGGTTTGTCCTGTGGTTGCAGTAGAGCCAGCAGTCCACAGGAAGCAATCAGTCTCAGGTTGGCAGGAGGCAACCCTCTGAAGTAGACACTGCAATGCTGCCAAGTCAGTCTGTTGATGTTTGATGGTACCTGTTTTGATCCACCATGCTTAAAACACCACCTGGAAGCCCTATTCCGATAATAACATTGTAGAGCCAGCATGAGTGATGAATGCCGCCGCCAGGTCTAACAGCGAACTTGCTGATACTGACGATCTTGACACAAACTTGCCATGTACATAGTCCTGGAGAGGAACTACAACTGAGGTCACCAGAGTGCAGGACACAAAGGGCCTCAAATTGGAGGCTTTGATTTTTTGTAAGTAGGGTTAAGATGGGATGCAGATGGTCTTACAGATTTCCATTCTGATAAAAGACGGTGTAAAAGGGCTGTACAGTTTTCATATTTTAAAGGCTCTATCCAGCACTTCCTTTCATACTGTATCCTGATATCAACCAGGCCTGAGAGATGCAAATACATGCAGTGTTAGTCAGGAAATTGGAAAAAAAAACACGCTCAGAGATGCTAGAAGCATGAAACACAGATGTGTGGTTCTAATCTTCCTGTTTGAGCCCATAGCTCAATCGAGCCTTTGCAGCAGCAGCTGGAGCCGAAAAATCCAACAAATTAATGCCTCTGATGGGAATTGAACCCACAAACTTCCAGCTGGCAAGGCCACGACCCTATCCTGTGCACCACGATGATGATGTTTCATGGTTGAGGGATGTGTGCAGTGAGTATTCTGTTGTCTTCCATACTGGATAAAATGTAGAAACAGATATGTTCAGTGATTGATCCAGTAATTCTTAACATCAGCACAACAAACTTGGCAAAGGTAAATGGGTCACACAAAATAGACACCCAGGTCACAGCAATGGTTGAAATCAAGTGCTACAAACATAGTGGTCCACTTTTCCACTGCCAGCATTCGATCAAATGAAATTCATCTGGTTGATATTTCATCATCTGAATAGGTAAAACGTCAGTTATAGAAGGTAAATGCAAACCCTGGTGTAGATATCAGATGCTCAGTAGATGTAGTTATTTCAATCATATGTATTTTTATTTACTCCTGTGGTGGGAATGGGAATGAATAATAATGATGGAAGGGGAATGAATAATAAAGGCCAGGAGCCCCTTTTGTGTTAAGAGGCTGCGTACATAGGGTGGTATGTGTCTTTGTGGTGGACTTTTTTTTGTTAGATGTTAATGGTATTCACTTGTGGACTGGTAGTAGCCCTGACACTAGCACGGTTCTAGGCCATAGAGAGATAAAAGTCTTCCCTTGCTGGAGTTTTGTTGTTGCGCACATCTCCCAGCTTATGTGTTGTTGACTTGGGAGATCAGAAAAATATACAGTTCTTTGCTGACCGAATGCAAACCCCAAGATTGGGGGTGACTTTTTAGAATGTATCCTGAGGATTGTTTTGGGACCCAGTGTGGTGATGAAAGTGGTTCCCTCTACTGTGGAGAATCCAGTGAATTCTTGGTTGTTAGCAACAGGTTTTCTGGTCACTCCATTCTGACTTCTATCTCCATTCCCATTCTCCCCACTTTTTTTGGGTTTTTTCATGTTTTTTTTTTTTTTTTTTAAATAAAGAACATGCTGTTTTAGGTTTGTAGTGACAACTGTCTGCACAGTGTGTGCTCCTGTTTTTCTCCATTGTTTTGTTGTCATGTGAAAGAATTTTTTGCTCTGCCTCTGAGCTGAACACACCGGAACAGTGCCACACTAACACAGCCCAAAGATAAACTGTTGCATGGCCTTTTTTGATTATAGTATGACCTCTGAAAACAGCAGCCTTAGCAGTCACTAAGTGCATGTTCCCTGCGTCCTGCTGTGTCGTGTCATGTTGAGTACAATACCAGTGTTTTTGCAAAAGGCTAAAGAAAAAAAAAAGAGAAAAAACTGTAGCTAAAGAGAAAGAGCGCAATGACTGGCGAGGTTGGTAACCTGAACGATTT
This sequence comes from Conus betulinus, assembly GCA_016801955.1. Lineage (NCBI taxonomy): Eukaryota > Metazoa > Mollusca > Gastropoda > Neogastropoda > Conidae > Conus > Conus betulinus. Next base: position 405,637 of record JADBJO010000097.1, on the reverse strand, counting down.
CCCTTTTTTCAGGAGCTTATCCTCCCGAGTCCCATGATAGCAGTGCATGTGATCAGAAGATCCTTGAGGCCACTCAGCTCTTTAAAGGTAATCACTGATATCTGTCACTTCAGATAGACACAGAAACATAGGATGAAAAGCTGCAGTTGCACTGCATAACATGCGCTATTTTTTGTCTGTTCAATATGTAGAGTGAAGTTAGAGTGAACAGTTTAGTTAACAACAACTGCTTGCAGAAATTTTCATAATTTTTTTTTTTTTTTTTTTTTTTTTTTTTTTTTTGTTCCATTTTAGTTTTGCCTCTTGAGGTTGTAATATCAGAGTAGAGATGGTCCCTGTGATGAAGATAAAAAGAAAGGATAGTAAGCTGCAGTTATGCTACATATTATGCCTTTTGTGTGTGTCTATATGATGAGCTGAATAACAGTTACAGTTTAGCAACAAGAAGTTCTAATCATTTTTTCTTTTTGTCTTTTGACCTTTTGAAGTTGTTATCCAGTGGTAGCAGATGTTCCCCCAGAAAACAGTCATTGTCAGACAGGCTCTTTGCCAAGTCTTCTCTGTTCCAGTCTGCTTCATCCCTCTTTAACCTAAGCCAGTTAGCTGACCTTCAGAAAACACTTCTTTTGGTAATTATTGGTGGACTGAAGTCACTTTTTTCATATGATGCTGAAAGTGTTTTCTGTAGCGTCATCAAAGGCCAATGATGTGATAATATCTTGGGTTTTGGATATGAAATGGTTTTGTGTGTGAAAATTGAGATGAGAACAGCAGTAGAGGAATGGTACTGAATATTAAAGAAAGTCATGAAAAGCAGATGTTATGTTTGAGGGATTAGACATAATTGGCAGTGAGAGAAGCCCATCAGTTTTCTTCATTGCACAGTTGTTTGGAAAGGTTCCAGGTCAAGAAAATGATTGGTAAAGAAAATCATTTCGTATGGGGTTTTTTTTGCGCGCATTGAAATATTGGATGGAGATTAACACAAGTGGTTAACCAGTCAGACAAAAAAAGTGTCTGTTCCATTTTTCTGTAATTACCCCATCCCCCTGCCCCAAGTTTGTGTGAAGTAATTTTGTTTGCAGAAATTGTTACCTGTCTTTCCTTCGTTAGCAATGTTCTTGTTCTTTTCCATCACTCTGTTGAGAGGAATGGAAATGTCACATCATTGATCTAGATGGCGTTGTAAGTAACTGTGATGGGGTGATTGTTGTATGTGCTCTGTGATGAGTATCACAGTGTATTGCCCCTGTTTCCCTTGCAGAGTGGTTGAGTGGCAAGTCAGTGACTGTGGACAGTGTGAAAGCCATGACAGTGAAGCAGCTGGACCGACTTCTCAGTTCCTTCTACCGAGAAGTGCGCAAGAAAGATGGCACCCCCCTCAAAGAGCATGCCCTCCGTCGCGTGCGCAGTGGCCTGATGAAGTACCTGTCATTGTTGCTCAACCTGCCCTACCCAATCACTACCCTGGATTTTCAGCAGTCCAACAAGGTCTACACTGAGATGTTGTCCAAGATGCCGGCCAAACCCACAGTGATGCTGTCTCCAGCAGACTGCACTCTGATTCGGGGCCACAAAGCCTTGTGCATCGACAATCCGCTGTCTTTGCTGAAGAAGGTGTGGTTTGAGCTCCAGCTTCATTTTGGGGCCCGGCGCTGGTCTCCCCGAGAAATGTGGCCGGAGGTGTTTGTGTTCGTCACCGATGATGACGACACCGAGTACGTCATGTTGGATAGTGAGCAGCTGGCAGATTCTCACCTGAAACCTGAAGTGAAGGACATGCTGGCCAGGCGTCAGATGTATGCCACAGGGGGAAACCTGTGCCCTGTGGAGGCCCTGAAGCTTTACCTGGCCAAGAGGGAGCGTTTGCCGTCCAGGCTGGCCCAGAAGGTGCCCTTTCTACAGAAGCCTAACCCTCTGTGGACACCAAAGAGCAGCATCGCGTGGTACACCTCCACAGAAATCAGCTTGGGCAAGAATCACAACTTCATTCGAGAACTGTGTGAGGAGGTGAAAGCTTGACATGGGCTACACCAACATGAGTTTGTGCTTTGGTGACCCCAGACAGTACCTGGATTGCTGGCCTTGAGTGGCCAGGCCAGGGGCCCAGCATCATCAGATGCGGTCTCAAACAAAAATGGTCCTCAACACAACATGTTTCACCAGCTGCTGTGGTCCCATCTCAGTCTCTTTGACAGGGTTCATACTAGTTTTTGAAAGTCCCAAGTCCTTGAATTATAACCCCTTTTCAAGGACTAAGAAAATTCTAATATGTAGACATGAGTGCTTATAAACACCACAAGAGTGCTTGAAAGTACACAGAAGTATGTTTTTTTTGAAGGTGTAGTTGATGTTTTCATGAGAAAACCACCATGAAATGTAGGGGGAAAAAGACTTTATTCTGAATCAGCTGGAAGTGTCGCCCGCTTCCTTTTGTTAGCTGTTAACTAGTTTCTACCAAAATGAATGTATGAAGCACCCTAAGAATCCACACAGGCCTACAATTCCTCATAAAGCCTTTCATAGTCTTGGTTGGACGTTTGTTGAATCCTACTTTAATTTCAGGCAGCTTGAATACTGGGAAATGGAGCTGATAGCTGGTAAAGGATGGTACATTACAGTGTGCTGAAGATCATTGTGTAAATGACAAAATCCAAGAGTCTGGAGGTATCTTCCTTTAGTCTGCATCATTTGGTGACTTTGTTTGATTTTCCTATCTTACTGTCAAAGTCCCTGGAATGTGCTCTGTCAGATAATGAGTCACCTGGATAGAATTTCCATCAGTTTCAACCAAATTTCAGTGGGCTGATCAACAGCAGGGTCAGTGAGCCAAACTGTGAACCAGCCAGCCATCCAGACTGAAGCAAAGCAAAGCAAATGCCCAGTCTGATGACTGTATTGGCTCACAGTCAGGCGTCGGCTGTGTTTTATCCGTGAGTGAGGCCCCATGTCATGCCCACATCCCAACTTTCGTTTCGCTGTCCATATTTTCGACTTATATATCTATGCATGTATTTATCTATGTACTTACGTTTATGCCAAACACCCTATCGTATGATGACCTGTTTCTGTAGTGGATAGGGTGCAGTGTGCAAGGAGGGCCAGTCCTCATGCAGTCACTGCCTGGGTGAAGCTGTCTTTTGTCGGCCAGTTGTCCCTCCACAGTTTGTTCCCCTCCTCATCATAGCTACTATGTACGTCAGATAATGAGTCACCTGGATGAGTCTGTTTGATGTGAAGTACGTTGATTCACAGATACCTCTCCTCACATATATTTGTACTAGTGTGTTTGTTGTGTATGTGGGTGCATGCATACATTTCTATGAGTTTATGTTCGGAAATAAAACTGTCAGCATTTCTTAATTTGTTGTTTTTTGGAATTGCCAGTCAGAATATATCATTGTTATCGCCCATTTTATAGAGTGGCAGAACAGTCAGATTAGGTTTTGAAGATCATGAATATCAGTGTTCTGCTAAAGGTTGAGTTGAAAGTTTGTATGTTTGTTCAGTAGACTATCATTAACATTAACCCATTCTGTGTGCATGCTAAGATTTTAAACATGCCCAGACTGGGCATGCAAAATTAATGCCAGTGGTTATTGTTTGGCAATCAACACAATCTGGTATTGGTTTGTGTTGTACATGGCTGAAGAGACAAGGTGTAATAGCATCAAGACATAGGACACACATGCTCACAGCATTGGTCGTAGAAAAGCACTGTTGTTGTGAACCTCACTGTAGTGTGAGAGTAATGTGTATTGGTGCAGTGTTGTTGCATGTTGTCATAGTATTGTGAAGTGTTGCTGTTGCTCCAGTATTGGATTTGGAGAGAAAAATACAATAGGGTATAGGGCAGAGAAGGGATTTTAGTTGTCCACAGAGAGAGAGAGAGAGAGAGTGTGTGTGTGTGTGTGTGTGTGTGTGTGTGTGTGTGTGTGTGTTTTCATATGCAATTAGAACCCAGCAGCTTATTTCTATTTCTTCCTGTTATTATATATAGACATTTTACAGAACACAGAGCAATAAATCATGAGAGTTCAGGAAGATTTGGGTCAGTAGGAGATAAACCTTACCCATGCCAGCATTTGAGAGTCATGTTTCCATTTGATCCTCCATCCAACATTGTCTGAAATATGAGCACCATGACATACAAGTGTTGCCCTATCAGCAAGTCCTCTGGAAACATTTCTGCATGTTCTGTCAGCAAACTCAGAGAGTTTTCCATGTGATGTACATTAGCTTTGTGTTGTGTTCGTTTTTACTGCAGTGGAATTGTCCGGTGTTGGTTGCCCATGCTTGGGAGTTGGCCACTGCAGTTCTATGCTGTTTTCCTCCGCTTTATGTTCTGTTTGCATAAGTGGCTTGCATACTTTTGAATGTAGTATGCTGAATAGAGGACCCCTAATTAGTTACGTTTAGAGTTTACCTTCATGTAAAATAATGGGTTTGTATATCTGAAAGCAGCAGATGGAGGGTTTTTATGTCCACAGTTAAGATGGAGCGTGGATTATGTGCATGTCTTTTTTATGTGCATGTGGATGGGAATGGGATTTAGTGGGGATGGAGTTCATGGAAGTGACCTTTTGTTTTAGTTCACACACAGTGCGTACCAACAGGTAATCAAAAGCCAGCATTTTGTATTTGACAGGCGAGTAACTGTAAAGCCCGCCCGATCCAAAGCATTAATTCTTCGTTCTCTTAGCCAAAGTGAAGGCTTATCAGCACAGCCGTTCTGTTTGTCCTGTGATGCAGGTGTATGTAGCCACACCCCTGACTGTGAACTCTGTGTATATCTTAACCCTACAGTCCTTGTTGCAAAGTCAGGCGACTGCAGGCAGAAATCTAAACAAATTTGAAAAGTTATTGATAAAGCACCGCTAAAGAACGTAGACAAACAGTTATTTTATCCTCTGTATTGTTTCACCAAATAAATATTCAGCATGTTAATCAGAGAGATAGAACAAGAGAGAGAGAGAGTGTGTGTGTGTGAGACAAATAATGCCTTGTGTTGTGCATCTGTGTGCGTGTGTGTGAGGCATTTCAACCTCTTGGGTCTTCTTCAGGCGAGATACACAACACTCAGGACAGTGAAAATGAACGAGCAATTACTTAATTCCATCCAATTCGGCACAAGATAGACGTTGTTAAAGCCTATCTTGTGCCGAATTTGATGAAGATAAGTGATTGCTCATCATTTTTGTTGTCCTGAGTGTTGTTTATCTTGCCTGAAGACCCAAGAGGTCGAAACACGTCATGTTTTGTTTTGTGATTCGTTTGTCTACGTTCTTTGATGGGGTGTTTTATCAATAACTTTTCAAATTCTCTTTAGCTCTTGTCCTGGGCGTGGACCCTGGAACACTTTTCCTGTGCATGAGCTCTGATGGAAGCACTGCTTATGCCCCTGTTTGAAGGTGATTTATAAATCAGGTCTGCTTGCTGCCTTAGTACTTCCGGCTGAGCTAGAATTCAGTTTCATTCTCTTTGTCTGTTAGCTGCCTGTGCACTATTAGGGCTTCCTGCATCATGAGCAGATGTTGTGACCTGTGACCTGACTTGTTTAAGCCGCTTTTCACCACTGCTCAGTCAATCCATGCATCCAAGTTGCGGAGTTTGGGTTGGGGTTGTTGGGGACAGTTCTTTGACCTCATTGTGTCTCTTCGCTTGACAGGGTCTGCTGTGACCTCCAATCTGTTCGTTTGTTATCCATCCTTCTACGTGCCATCACATCCCTTATCGCTCAGTTATTTATCCTCTGTATTGTTTCACCAAATATTCAGCATGTTAATCAGAGAGAAAGAACGAAAGAGAGAGAGAGAGTGTGTGTGAGACAAATAATGCCTTGTGTTGTGCGTCTATGTGTGTGCGTGTTAGTACACATGTATGATGAGGTTTTGGTGAGTTGGTGGGTACTTCAGCTTTGTATATAATCAATGCTGTATTGTTGTATGTTAGTTTTCATTGGGTATTTCATCAGATACCTACAAACTTTATAGCTCCATATATCTTTATTTCGATGTTTTGAGGCTCTCACACCACCAAACACCCAAACAGAAAGTGTAAATGTGGGCCTGTGAAGATGACAGAACTGACAGCAGACCAGCGAACACTGGAATGTTGCAGGGGCGTGTCACTTGGCCTCTTTATAGCTTAGTTTTTTTTTTTTCCCCAGCTAATTCCTTTTCCCCACAGCTGATCTGCTTTTTGTGTTTGTTGTTTTTTTTGTGGCTGAGAATCTTCCAGATGCACCCCCATTCCCTCCCCACCCCCCCTCCATCCTGTCATGGATACTAAAAAAAATCTGAAAGAAAGTTTATTGACAGAATATTTGAAAGCAGCAAGTTTGCAATTTTCAGACGTGGAATAGGTGCTCAAGAGCACTGCCGTTTTTTTTCTTTTTTTCTTTCTTTTTTTTTTTTTCTCCTTGCATTGCACCTGCCATTCCTCCCCACTACAGCAGTAAATATTTTCCTCTTAACGTCTGGAAGTTTTAGAAGATGTATTTTAAAGAGATGTGTGAAAGTGTTTTTTTTTGTTTGTTTTTTAAAATTTTTTTATAATGACTTGTGAGTTGATTTTTAACGTGGTGACAGCCCTGATATGGCCCTTTGCGGTTGGTTGGGCTATAAGCAACCTTACCTTACCATACCTCGTCCGGAAGTTGACATGCCTGGTCGCACAGTCTGCTGAGACTGATTTGTCCCTTAGTTTCAGCGGCTGTTCCTGCATAGATATTTATGCTTTATAGGAGCTCATAAGACCCAGAAGCACTTGCGTTTCTGACAAGATTTGTCATTGCCAGTGACATTGCGGACATGACATTATCAGAAATCTGTTGTGGCTCACAAACAGCTACACAGTGTTACATGTATGTGTCGGGTTCTAGCCTTGTGGACAAAGTGTCATGCAGATCTCATGCATGACATAACTTGGACTCTTCCACGTACACATCACTTTAACTTTCATTGATGTGTGTAATACATTACATTCTTATAATTTTTTTTTTCCTATCTTACAGCATTAGGCTTCAGCATTTGAATTGCCCCTGACCCTTTCAAGCATTTTGTCCAGAACAATGTGAAATCAGTAACTCCTGGGACAAAATGTCTGTTTTTGGTTGTGGCAACGAGTGGAACTAATTTGTGATTAATTGAAATTTATTGTTCGAGGATTTTTTTATGCTTGATTTTTCTTTTTTTTTTTTTTTTTAAACTTGTAAATAGGTTTACCTATTATGCTTCTTTTCAGCTCTGAGAGAGGGCTTCCACTGTAAACTAATGTGAGCATGTTGCAGCATTTCTCCTGGTTTTGTACTTTTTATGGATAACACTTGTGTGTGTATGTAATTGTAAACATAGATATGCACATATGAGTAAAGACATACAGACACACACAGACACACACACACACACACCACACACACACACACACACACACACACACACACACACTCACACACGTCTGATCTGTGTGACTGTCCGTGGATCTTCCCACCTCCCTCCCCCAACCTCTCTGTCTCATCCACACACAGAGAGACACCACACACACACACACACACACACACACACACACACATTTGTATATTTTTTGTTCTTTCTGAACATATGTGTGCTTTAGTTATATCCTCAAAGATCAAACAGGATATGTCTTTAATTTCTAAGATAATAAATTAATTAATTTGAATTGAATGGGAATAAAGATATATCATGCAATTTTATTGTTAATTATTTAAAGTATAATAGTCTGTCTATAAAGGGTCTAGGAGGAGAGACACTATGAGCGGACCGTTTTGGATTGGGAAAGGATGATCTGTTTTGGTCCAGATGTTGGTTGATAATCTTTTGTCGGAGTCAGTATTGGATGTAATTAAACACAAAAACCATGGAAACCCACTTTTGCATTGAATTATGTCAGGAGTGCATTGTTTGTTCATTGATGGACTCCGCACTCTTGCGTTGCTTTATGCCAAGAATGCGTAGGTTGTATATGGATGAACTTCCAACTAATCCATGCTTCCCATGCTAGCAATGTTTTTTTTTTTTTTTTTTTTATATATATGTTAGTGGACATCATCTTGGACTAAGTAGTGTGGGTCAGATTAGGAGAGAGCAGCAGCAATGTCACAAGTGTGGGGGGGTTTTTTTTTTTTTTTTTTTGGGGGGGGGGGTTTTTGGTGGTTTTGTTTTTCTTTGAAAAAAAAAAAAAATTATTTTGACCTCAATTGAAGGTCACACGGCTGTCGAAACAGCTTCAACCCTATCGTTATTATCATTTTCTTAAATAGAAGGGGGAAAAAAAAAGAATTGAAAAGCAAGCCAGAACTCCGAGTTTCCTTTGGTCAAGGTCACATGACACCCCCCCCACCCCACCCCCCACCAAAAAAAAGGTGATATTGTATTGATCGGTTTTTCAAGTAGGTTTGATAAAGGTTATTGAAGATGAAAATCTGTGGATGTGGATGTAACTTTAAAAAAATTACAGTTATTGCAAATGATTGTGTTGCTGGTCTGGTCTGAGATTGAAGATCATCATGTTTGAACATTGGTTATGGTAGGTAGTTCACAGAAACTGTCAAATTTCTTTTCTTGTGCCATCAGTCTTGATGATTATACTGTTCTTGATGATTGTACTGTGTTGTGTGTTCTTTGTAGACAGAACAAAACAGAGTGAGCATGGAGGGCTGAGAGAGAGAGAGAGAGAGAGAGAGACAGACAGACAGACAGACAGACAGAGAGAGAGAGAGAGAGAGAGACAGAGAGAGAGAGAGAGACAGGCCAGGCTTTGAGGCATTTGATCTGTTAGGTGGCAGTCCATCCAACTGGCCTAGTCCTAAGCCCTCTCTCCCACTCCCTCCACAAAAAAAAAGGAAAAACAGGGAAATAAAGACAGAAAGGGACGCTTCTACAACTAAAGTGAGCCTGTTTTCTTGTTTCATTCTTCTTTTTTTTTTTTTTTCCTGTGTTTCAGTACAGCCCCACTGAACTTAGAGAATCCTTTCAGGGCTGTCACAAAAACCACCCAGTGAGAAGAAAAGACGCTGTTTTCTAGATGCACTTTTAGTGGGACTCATGTCATTAAATCAGTGAGTGAGGGGCTCTGCTTAACTAACTACCTGATAAACGTAGACACTCAGTATGCTGCAACAGTAGGAATTCTTGGTGTTCATGATCTCCAGGATGACATACAGTGTTGGAAAAATGGTCAAGGCTGCAGAGAGAATGTTTGGATTCGAAAACAGTCGCTTACGTAGGCTTAGACCTGTGTGGTTGTAGTTGACACTGAGAGATGTTGGGCGAAAGCACATTGACTTTAACCTTACTTCAGGGTTGTAACAGTAGAACAAATGTTTGTTTCCTTGTTTGTTTTTTCATGAATATATGATTTAGGCAAAATAGAAATTGAAAATTCTTTTCGTAAGACGGTGAGTTTTTGAAGACTTGGGTTACTAATTTACCTTGACCTTCTCCATCCACCACATTGACCATACCCTCCCAATCCCCATTCCCTCCACAACTACCATCTACCCTTGGATTGGAGTCATTCTTTGGGAAGACATTAGCTGATGAGAAAACTTGACGTTTGAATACGAAGAAGTTTTAATTGAAGAGTAAAGTATTTCTTGGTTCGGCAGGAAGTGTTGAAGGTCATGGCTCCTGTGTGGTTGTAAGTCATAAACTGGAAAAAAAAAAAGATGTTAAAGAGGGTGGACAGTGGTGCAGATCATAGTACCCTTGTGTGAAATATGACAGGGTATTGAACCCTGTGTTAGTCGTTGTTACCTTGAATGATGTGGGGGAGATGGTGAGTACTCTTATTGGCTGGAAGCCCATACACAGAGAAGAGAGTTAGACTTACATGCAAAGATTTCATTGTGTGTGTGTGTGTGTGTGTGTGTGTGTGTGTGTGTGTGAATGACAGGAGGAATCTGATCTTTAGATTTAATTGATTATACCTCATCTTTAGATTTAATTGATTATACCACCATGCGCCCGTCACTGTTTTGGATATCAGTGATTCCCTGTGTTATATTTGGAACCATTAATGGTATAAAGTTTTGTGGCAGAACTTTATATGCATGTTGACTGTGGTAAGGGTGTGAATTACATGGGAACATTTTTTTTTCTTTTTTTTTTCATGTAATGGTTATAGCGCTGTAAGTGTGTGCATGTTACATCAGTTGTTATGTCCTACTTACAGTGAATTCAAACCATGTATCATTCTGGATTCTGTTCCTCCTTCTACTCCTCATTATTTTGATACTCTCTTCTGTGTTCTAGATGGCCTTTTATTTTGTCAATGTTTTATTTGATTTCTCTCTCTCTCTCTTTCTCTCTCTCTCTCTCTCTCTCTCTCTCTCTCTCTCTCTCTCTCACACACACACACATGTATGAATGTATGTATGTATGTATAACATGTATACATACACACACACACACACACACACACACACACACACACACACACACGTGTCTGTTCATCCATCTGAACCCAAAAGGACCAGTGAGATGGACTGGGCCAATCATGCTTAAATATTCTCATTCTCTCTCTCCGTCCCCTCGCCCTCCCACCTTCTGGGTCTCTCTCACTTACACTCTCCCACTGTCTGTTTCTCTCACTCTCTTTCTGTCTCTACTTCCTTCTTTGTCTTTGTCACTGTTTCTCTCTCTCTCTCTCTCTGTCTCTCTCTCTCTCTGTCTCTCTCTCTCTCTCTCTCTCTCTCTCTGTCTCTCTCTGTCTCTGTCTTTTTCTTTCTCTGCCTTTCATATAGAAAAAGCTTTAGGTTATTGGCTTGATTACCCAAGTTAAGTTTCTTATGCTATTTTAGCCCACTTGATCAGGGAGGTCACATGAGGGTTGAGTGTTACTACTGTATGGTTGTAACTAGCTTAGAAATTAGGTCACGCTGACAGCAACATCATAATACATGTCTGGCTGGAACTGTTGAGATAAGACTTTTGGTCGTTCTAATGGGGAGCGTTTTCCAGCCCGCATTAGGAAAAAAAAGCGAGATTGTTATCCTAGTTGCTGCTCTGACTTGGTGACTAAATGGGTAGATCAACAATGGAAATGCACCGCTGTTCATCAGTACTTGTTGAATGATTATATCAAACTGTCCCTTGCAGAGTTTTTGGTCCGAGATGTTTGTTAAGACCTTACAGGTAGGCAAAGGCTGGGTATAACTTTGAGAAATAAGGACGAAAAGAGATTTTGTTGTTGTTGTTGTTTTTTTTTTTGTGATGCTGACACAAGAAAAGACAAAGAATCTCCAAATGGTGTGGAGAAACAGAAGAAGAAAGTCTGACCAGCTGTTAGTGTGGCTGTCTTGGCTCACCGTCTGAATAAACGATGTTGATTCTGTGTCCATTGAGCTGGAAAATCTATCAGCAAAATGATAAATCAGTGTGAAAATGATGGGCAGGACCATTCTATCTTTATGCTAAGCATGTTATTGAAATCAGGTTACTTTTAACATAAGCCTTGGCAGAGTTGCCAACTGTGTACTGACTTTAGCATACACTAGTCATATAACCAGTGGATAAAGAAAAATCACTTATTTGCCCCAATCCTTGCAGACTAGCTACCAAAGATGGTCTTTTTTTGTCAGCAGTAGAGATATTTTCAAGATGGACTGTTCATTTTTTGGGGAATGGCTTTAGGGGTAGGGATGGGAAGTTAAGGAGTAGAAGTTGGGGCTGTTAAACAAGTGCTGCTTTTTTTTTTTTTTTATCCTTTTTGAACTTGAGAGATTAAGTCAGATGCCGGCAGTAGCCTTTGGGGGGCATTGTCCCCTTTTTCTCTCTTCAATCAGGACCCTCTCCTTTTTGTCGGACTTGGCAGTATATATATCTATCATTATCAGTTTGCGTGCACAAAAGCTTCACCTGTCCTTGAAGCAGGGGAACCTACTAGGAGCTGATAGATGATAGTACAGAGAACAGGGCCGTTTCAGGACAGGTCTGGCCATGGTGTCACAGGAATGTCTTTGACCTTCTGCAGGACAGACCTGCCGCTGTTGAACTAAGGTGTGTCTGTGTTTTATCATCAGTCAAAGAATAGATTTGTCTGTAAGGATGAATATGTGCAAGATACGGGTACAATTTCAGGTATGAATACCTACCAGTCCAGTGAAAGATTTACATCAAGAGATGCAGTGAGTGGGAGAAAGGTGCACCAAACATGAAATCTGGAGTATCTGCATCAAAATATGAAAAGCCCAGTACAATACCAATGTAAGACCAATCAGATCATGATAGGTATCATAGTTATAATGTGTGACTTGTTCTTTCAAACAGGAGGGGGGGGGGGGGGGGGGGAGGTGCTGGATCTGAAGAGTGCAACAGCAGCTGAGGAAAGGTGTTGAGGGTGTATGTTGGTGATTTGAGATTGAAGTTCATAAGGTTCTGCTAACATCAATTGTGAATGTTTTCAGAACCATGTGAATTAAATGGAAGCGGGTGAAGTATGAGATTGATGTCGTTTCATAAGATTCTGTAAACATTAATGATTAATGTTCACAGAATCCTGCTAACTTGAATATGAAATTTACCACCTTTTACACTCATCACCTTTATCACCTTTGCTGAGCTGTTCAGCAGTTCAAAGGCAGCAACGCTGACCTCCACTCATGAGAACAGGTCATGTATGGACACAGCTGACGAAAATCTGAAATCTGGTAATTCTGTGAATAAGTGAATTTCAGTAGAAAGTGGGTGGAGAAAGGGTGGGCCTTCTAGTAATGACTAAAAGAAAGATCAAGACTCAAGTTTAGTGTTTGCACACATTTTTCTTTCTGGGCACGCCATTTAAAAGAGGCACGCCATTTAATATAGGAAATGTTGATATAGCTGGATTTTTTTGGCTTTTTGTTTTGTTTTGGTCTTTTCCATCCTGTACACTATGTAAAACGAAATGGCAATACCAGCTAATTGAATGAATTGTTTGAAGTACAGGTAATTCTGCATTATACAATTGTTGTCTTTGAGAGGGATTTGTCCGTGAGTTTTTTTTTTTTTTTTTTTTCCCTCCCCATTGCAGTCATCCATCTGTTTCCGCTGCTGTTCTCTTTCTATAGCGGTGTTTCACTTTGTCCTTCTCCATCTCTCGTCTTGTCTGTCTGTGTCTCCATCTCTTTATGTGTGTGTCTGTGTGTATGTCGGTCGGTCTGTCCGTCTGTCGGTCTTATGCTGACTCTTGTCTGTCTGTCTGTCTGTCTATCTGTCTCTCTCAGTCTGTGACCCTTCTGCTGACCTCCTCCACCTTTCATCATTTCTGTCCCTTTTTTTCTGTTGTCATTTTTTTTTCCCCTTTTCTTTAACAACAATAACAACAATAAAGTAGGAGGAAAGTAAAGAAGAATTGAATTTGTATGTAATTATTTGATCAATAATGAGGAATTCAGTGTATGCTTGATCATTTTCCGCCATAACCCACTTCTTCTACCCTGTTCCCCTATCTTTGTCTGTTTGTCTGTCTCCCCCCCCCCCCCCCAAATCACACCTACTCCCCTCCTTCTCCCACCAAAAAGTTAATCTGTTTCTGTAAGAAATTTGCCAGGGCTTGACTTTGTTTGTAGTGCATACTGTTTAAGAGCAAATAAAGTCATGACAGTGAATACCACTACTGTTTTGTTTTGCATTTTGATTGTTTATACTTGCTGGCATGGGGTTTCTTTAGTCAGTCAGTCACTCATTCATTCACTCATTTCTCTTTTTCCTTTTGGCACAAATAGTTTGTGACAGTAGCTCTGTCTCAGTGATCTGTCTCTTTAGCTCAGGAGAGAGAGAGAGAGGGAGGGAGAAAGAGAGAGAGTGTGAAAGTGTGTGTGTGTGTGTGTGTGTGTGCGCATGTGTGTGTGTGTGTGAGCACGCGTTCATGGAGTGCTTTATCATGTTTTGTTTATCAGTGATTTCATAATGCAGGAATGTTAATTTTGATTTATATATATGCTCAGACTTGGTATGCTGCACTCAGTCTCTAACACACATAGCTAACATGGACACTTCTAAGAAATATGCAACAAGATATGCTGTAGGGCAAGAATGACCCATTGACCAGAAAAGGGAGACCAGAAAAGGAGATGATTGTGCAGCCCTGTGATGCAGTCATTTTTAATGGTGTTGACGTAGGGGGACTTTTCTGTCAACATCGTGTGAAAATAGTTGCACACATTGGCCTGCAGTTAAGCACACATGATCTTGGGTCTCAGACTAATGAGTTAATCACATGACTGCCTTACTGCAGACAACACTAGCGCAAAGCCATGACTATTCATGGGATGCTGTGCGTGCAAGAATCCAGCCAGCTCAGTTTGTTGGGGTACCCGCAGATCTTGATCAGACTCTTGTTTTGAACTGTTTCATTGGCTAGATTTGCAAGTCGACCCACTGCTATGTTTTCAGTGCTTCCCTAATGGTCAATGCACACCCACTGCCCAGTCACTAGATGCATGCATGCATGGCCAGCTAAGTGTGGAACAGACTCGCTTCCATGCACACAGTTCATTTTAGTATTCAGGAAAACAACAGTTGTGAATGGCAGTGGAGAGGAAATGTGCAGCAAACTAAGATGTTCCTTCTCAGATGAGACAGCACTCTCTCTCACTGTCTGTCTGTCTGTCCCTCCTGACAGAAGGGAGGGGGGTACATAGATGGAAGTTATGGACTTGGTGGAGACAGGTTAAAATGATAGTGTCACAATGTTGCGCTTTGCCTCTGACCTGCAGTGTTCAACCTCACAAAGGGCAGTGACTTGGTCATATCGTGAGAAGATCCCCTGTATAGCCCATACTTTGATCACCTTGTCAAGAGGGTAGCTCTTCAGAGGGAACAGCACATTGAATTTTTATAAATGAAATTGGCCCTTAAGAGATATAGCCTTAACATGTTTGCCTGGAGTCAAGATGTGAACTCCAGAGTAACCGTTTATTTTTTTTATGTGACACAGATGACTCGTGGTGGCATTTCTTTTTTTCAATTTGAGAAAGATTATATAGATCTTGTCCTCATGCCAAACTCTGAAAGAAAAATAAGAACAACAACAACAACAAAAAGAAGAAAAAAAATTAACATCATATGACCTGTCTTGTGGACATTTTAACTAAAGACATGAAAGACCCCCCCCCCCCCCCCCCCCCCCCCCCCCCCCCCCCCCCCCCCCCCCCCCCCCCCCCCCCCCCCACCCTGTTTCTTTTTCGAAAGGTTTATTACATTTGGAAGCTTAATGTATTTGGTGAGTTGTCTAAAATCAACAGTTATGTACCAAGATCAACTGTTTTAGATCACTAACAGATTTTCTTTTATTGGATGAAATATGGCTTATTTGGAAGATGTCTTGTTTGTCTGTGGTAATTTCAATGAAATGTTTACGTTTCCTCAAAGTGGCTTCACTGTATACAGGCAAACCCATGTAAGCTACCACCACCAGCTGAAAAGATAGAAAATTAGAAAAAGAGAGATGACTGAATTCATAAATTGAAAAAAAAAGGAAAGAAATGAACGGAAGCATTATAAAAAAAAAAAACCCAGAAACATTCATAGCTGCTCACTTACTGTGAAACACATTCTCCCATATCTGCATAAGACCTTATAGTCAGTCATTCAGATAAGCCACACTGCAACTCAGTCACATAAGAATGGTTGTGTACAAGCACTTGGATATACAAGGACTGACAAATGCGTGGCTGGAAGTCATTCAGTCTAAAAACTGCATTCAGTGCAAAATGTGCATAGTAAATTTGGAATCTTTTGCTGTTCATTCATGGGACTGGTCGGGTCCTTTTTTGCATCCCTTTAAGAATTTACACACCTGATCTCCCCTGAAGCCAGCCTTCTTTCTCTTGTCATTTCTTCCCTTTGCCCTCATCACCCTACATCACTCCATACAGTTACTTGGAGTTGGCAGTACAGGCAGCTCCTTGAAACAGTCAGATGTATGAAACTGTTATATCCCTCATCCAGCAGACATCCAGTGCCTGTGGTGACGTAGTTTGATTCATCTTCAGCAAAGTAAGGTAAAGTAATGTTGCTTGTAGCCCAGCTGACCACTAGGGGCCATAGGATTAAAGCGAAATAAAGAGATTTAAATTGTATAAGTATATTAACATACAGACTAGATTATTTTTGTAAATATTTTTTTGCAATCGGCTTTAGAAAAAAAAATGTCATCATACATGGAAGAAGGAAGCAGGGATGATGGGAAGGAGACACTTGCTGAATGCCGTCAAGGCATAGAAAGGAGTTTGGGGTTGGGGGGGGGGGGGGTCCAGACATAAATAATCAGCAGTCTGTCTGTAGGGCTGTCCACCCAGCATTGTTCCATGGAAGATAGTGGTTTTGTGCCTGGCTTTTGCCATTCGTGTCACACCGCTTTATGGTAGGGTACCGCTCAGCAGAATACTTTGCATTGTAAGGGGTGTCATGATTCAGACATTGTATTCACTTGTTATCAGTGCTGATCCTCACAGGCTGTGCAGTGGGTCTGTTCTCAGTGTAAGCTGCACCATGCTTTGTGTTTTTGGTTTTTGCTTACATTCACTCATGTGTGTGCATGTATGCATGTGCATGCATGCATGTAAGTGCGCGCATGCACATGCACGCATGCACACACTCACGCATGCACACACATACAGATGCACAGATACACACACACACGCGCGCGCGCGCACACACACACACACACACACACACACACACACACACACACACACACACACACACACACACACTGTACACATTCTTTCATTTTTCTTGGCTTGATGCATTCCGTGACTTACTTGCACACAGTTGAGATTTTTTTCCTATCTTCATTTTATTCTATTTTTTTTTAAAGACTACTTTTGAGAAAATGAAAATAACGACCCAGTCATTTGCCAGAAGTATGCGAAAGTTGTGGGGAAGCGTTTTGCTAAAACTTGGGAGACGCTTAGCAGACCAAGATCCTGAAGATGGGTACTTCCAGTTGTTCTTTGGTGAGTACACACCGTGTTTTCCTTTCTTGTTCATATATATGGATTAGAAATTTGATTTGTGTTTAAAGACATCAAGCTCAATGTGAATGACAAACCCCTTTACAATGCAAGTATTGCTGTAATTTGATTTACTGTAATTTAATGTACCTTAGCTTATATAAGTGCATTTTCACATTATGTTCCCCAATGTTTTAGAATGCTTTCTAAATGTTGTAAGCTTTTCAGTAGCTGCCTTTCCAGATGATTTGTGGGAAAATGCTTCCCTATCAAACTGAAAAGAAAAGTGATTTTGGACATAATTTGTGGTTTTATTCTGCTATGTTCCTTTAATGTACTTACTACCTTTTGGTCCCTTTTTCCTAAGCCATTTACCCACCCCCTCCCCACCTTTCTGTCCCATCCGTCTTTCTTCTGCTCATTGTGAAAATGTTCTCTCTCTCTTTTCTTCCTTTTGCCAGTTTTCTCATCATGTTTGATAAATTGAGTTAATGGAGGCGCCCATTTTGTTGGTCTGATGTTAAGTGTTGTTTTGGATTTTCAGAAAGTGTGCTGCAGTACAAGTCCAACCGTGGCCGTTACTGTGGTTTCAAAGTGGACTACTCCAATTATGTGAGTACTGGTTCTTTGTGGAGACGTAGTTTGATTCATCTTCAGAAATAATGTCCATGGTATCACAAATGGAAGTGTATATGCTTGAATAGAAATACAGTCTTCTTCTCTTCCTCTCTCGCGTTTCTCTCGAATGCAGGAGTGCGAATGCACAGTTGTGGACAAGCTGGCTTGCAGAATCAATCGATCAATGTTTTATTCTCAATCCTCAAGGGGCATATAGAGTATGGAGTTGAACACATAATGACTGAGTAACAAAAAGAAGCAGGAAGATATAAAGGAATGAATGAAAATCAGTGACAAAGAATGAAGACATTGTGAAGGTTGAGTGCGGATTTCAGTCAGAACCAATGTTAGTGATGGATGTTTGCCATCGTTGTCAGTAAAAGAGGTGAGGTAGAATAGATTGTGATAAAAATGAATGTTATGGTTCATTAGTTAAGGGTGAAACACCTGTAAGCAACTTACGAAAATTAATATTTCAAGGGAAAAGAGGAAGGTAGAATAGATTGTAATAAAAATGAATGTTATTTTCAATCAAAGGTGAAACACCTGTAAGCAACTTATGAAAATTGGTATTTCAAGAGAAAAGAGGAAGGTATAATAGATTGTAATAAAAATGAATGTTATGGTCAATCAATTGAGGTGAAACACATGTAAGCAGGTATGAAAAATGATATTTCAAGAGAGAAGAGGAACTTAAAAACCCCCTGTTTCAGTACGAAAAGGATTGCCTAAATAGTTGTATTTTTCATATGTTTACTTTTTCTTCTTCTTTCTTTTCTTTTTATCTAAATGATGATGATTCATTAAGCTCCATATGGTCATGTGATGTGTATCTGTACTGTTTTACATCTTTAATCATGAATAATCTGTGATGATATCATTAATAATAATAATCTGTGAATAATAAGAATGATAATCTGTGATGATATGATCTATGGTAGTGATTATTTAAAACAGTGAAAAAAGCATATTATCTGGAGGAGAAAAAGATGGTCATTCAGGATTGAATGTAAGATACCTCATTTTTCAAAAGGGCCTGCACAATGAGAATGAGACCAATCTCCTCTCCTGCACTGCTTTGCCTTCCACCAACCCATGTTCATTGTACAACAGGTAGCCATTGAGTGCAGGTTGGGGTGGGGAATCAGAGTGTTTCATCTCAGCTTTCAGATACAAGTGCTCCAACCACTGAACCACTCTTTCACTCTTATTTACATTCATATGATGGAGAAGGGGGCAAAAACTCATTTGACTCAGTACATTGTTCTGCTTGTAAATGGTAGGAAAAGGTTGAATTAATTTAAACAAGGAATGACAAAATGTGGCGGACTGACTGAGTATGCAGAACTTTCAAATGGTTTTGACAGTTTTTAGCTGATCTAAGGGATTGCATTTTCAGAAATTGGCTGTGATAAATTTGAATCATGTGAAATTTTGGTAGACTGTAAAAATGGAAAGACTGTTCTGACCAGATGTCCAACGACACACATGGTTAGGCAAAGTTTTTATGCATCTTCAGACTCCTTGAACATTGAAAATTGCAAGGCCTTCAAGCAAAAAAAAAAAAAAAAAAAAAAAAAAAAAAAAAAAATCCTGTATTTTGAAAAGGCTCTCCTCCTTGAAATTAAAAAAAAACACAAAAAAAACAACAACACAAATTGTAGTGATCTTTAGACACTTGTTTCTAGAGAAGTGTACAAACACAGTTTTCCTTTATTAGTATGAGTGAGATTGAAATGCTTTCCACATCTCTTTACATGTAACTAAATCATAACCAAAAGAGAGAATGAGCCATGAGAGGAAAAAACATGCAGACAGAGAGAAAATTCAAGGGAAGTAATGATGAAGTAAGAATTGTGGATGGGAGATAATTGTCTGGAAGTGTGCCTTTATGGCATTTCTTCATAGTTTTAAGATCTGTTGCACATTTTTGTCCATCCGTCTGTCCTCTAAAACTCACAGTCTACTACTTTGAAATCTTCAGAAATTGATCAAACGTTTGAAAGGAAATCTGAATTGAATTAGGCAGAGAATGGTTAACAATAAATAACGAACAAGGAGGGAAATTCTTTCTGTGTTGTCTTAGCTGCCATTCTTGCAAGGTGATTTGGAGTCGTAAGCCGCATTCGGTTGGAGTTTTGGGCATGTAATTAATTTCATTATGAGAGGAGTTACCTTATTTGTTCGTTCAAACATGAGAAAACATTTGTTAAAGAGAACTCTGAATTACACATGAGGATAATGTACTCGTGTGAGCATGTGTGTGTGTGTGTGTGTGTGTGTGTGTGTGTGTGTGTGACATTTTCTGTGGAGGCTCACTTGGATTTTCTCTGTGAATATACATTACACATTTATTGTATTACTAACACCCGTGATATAGTGTAAGTTAGCTGACTGTGATGAAAACTATCAGAAGGGTGAATGCACATCATGTTAAACCATTTCCATTCTTTTTTCCCATAGAAAATCCTGACGTCCTCTGACCCCATGCCAGAAGGCTACCAGTGGCTGGTGGAAGGGTGCCCAGTGGCCGTCCCTGTCAGCTGGCTCCATTCGGTGCTGGATCAGTGCCAGACTCGCAGCCCTTCCTTTGTGCTGACCATGATCACCAGTGGCATGCTGCGACCCCATGAGGTCATCCACGGGGGCACCAGTGCCTATGTAGGCACCTACATGGAGCCCGTCATCAATGCCCTGAAATGTGAGCGTGAGCATGGCATCATGAAGTGCTGATGTGGTTGTAGAGGGTGTATGTGTGTGTGTGCGTGCGTGTGCATGCATGCATGTGTGTGTGTGTGAGCATGCGTGTGTATGTGTGTGTCTGTGTCTGTGTGTGTGTGCGCGCATGTGTGTGCATGTATGTGTGTGTGTGTTTGTGTATGTGTATGTGTGTGTGTGTGCGTGTGAGAGAGAGAGAGAGAGAGAGAGAGAGAGAGAGAGAGAGAGTGAGTGCTTGAGAGGGTGGGATTTAAAGGGAGGAAAGCAGAGATGGATGGGGGATGGTAAGCACTAAAATATGGCATCTAGTGATTCGTTTTGGTGTACTTTTATCTACTGTTCTCTTGCTGCCTTCCCTTTTTCTCGCTTCACTTCTCTTCTCTGCCTGTCTGTCTGTTTGTCTGTCTGTCTGCATGTCTGTCTCAATGCCTGCCTGTCTGTCTCACTGTCTGTGTGTCTAACTGCTTGTCTATCTCAGTGTCTCTCTGTCTTTGTGCCTACCCTCCCATCTCTTTCACCCCCACCCTCTGTCTTAAAATTCATTTGTCTTTTTCTGTTTCGTTTCAGTGTATGGTGTGATGAAGCTGAATTTACCATGTCTCAAGCCACACGGGTCTTGAACGTGAAACTCTGCACCGACAGACGTACCCAGAAACGGCAGATCCAGAAAGTCTTTGAGAGTCAATGAGACAATGAGAATCCTTTAACCACTGCTTTTCAAAAAAAAAAAAAAAAAAAAAAAAAAAAAATCGTATGGTTACATCAGCTTGGAGAATAAAGGTGTGAAAGAATTGCATCATGACAGCTGTGAAGTGGACAAATTGATCTTCTCTGATGGCCCTGAACAAAGACTACTGGTGGAAAAATTTTGTGTTAGTGACAGTTACACAGAAGCTGTTTGTGCTTTTTATGTTTTAAGTGTGTTGTATGCTGACCAAAAAGGTGTTGAAGTTTTGCTGTCATATGTTGTGCGTTATCTTTTTTCTTCCATTTGAGTCACAACTTTGTTTTCTTCTGCTCTGTGCTTTGTGTTGTGAGCTTTTTCAAATACTGTAAAATTTTTTTAAAGTCCTGTGAATTTTTAATTATTACTTTCATTGTTTTTGTTTTATTTTCTGGACATTAAACCATAAATTTGTCAGTTGTCTGTGCAAAGCCTTTGGGTATATGTGTTTTGGTGTTTTGCTGGCAAAAAGACATCTTGTTCCATGCTTTATGTTTCTTTCCTGACAGACAGATTCTGTCCTTTGCTGATGCATATCTAAAAAATTTTATTTAATGCCTCTGAATACGAACATAACAGCCTCTTTGCTGATGCATATTTTAAAGATTTTATTTGAAGCCTCTGAATACAAACATAACAGCCCACTACTATATATCAATGGAAGGCGAAACAATAACTTTGCTTTCAGTGTGCTGTTGAATACCTTTTAGCTAACATTAAAACACTGTTGTAACACAAAAAAAAGTAATTTGGTGGATGTAAAAATGCCCGAATGCATAATAAAAAAAAAAAAAAAAAAAACTGAGTGGCGCATTTTTGGTGGTTGTAGTGTCTATTTCAACTTCTTTGCCACCCCCCACAGCCCTGTTCAGAGCAAGCTACTTAGTTTTGAGAGTCAGGGGGAGTTTACAGCTGCAGAGGCCAAGCCGTGAATGCAGGTCAGGGAAAGGGGTGTTTTCTGCAGGCTGCTCCCCACCAGCCAGCTAACCGTGCTGTACTCGGCGAACTGAATGTCATCTGTGTAAAGCCAGTCTGGCAACAATGTGTTCGGCATTGCTGAGCGGCCATTACAAGTGGGGCTTTTAGTTTTATGATTAGTGGTTGTCATGAAAAATGTAATATATCTGTGCTCTTGAGATGACTGAATAGGCAAATTCCCGACAATTCTTTTAACACCAAACTTGACTAGGTTTATTTTCCTGTAGATAATGTAGATACGGCATGAAAGAAAGCTGGTACACAAGTGGTCAGGCGATATTCAAACAACGACAAGGCACACACAATTTGTACAAAAAAATGACGTCATCACTTTCTGGGAAGTTAATTTTCCCTAGTTAACTAGTATACAAGTTTGATACATGCCTCTGCTTGGACTACAACAACAAAAATGTTCAATCAGAAAAGTGTAAGCCTTGTTTGTTTGGCCCTTTCACTAAGTGTCTCGAACGGGATGGAAAAATAAAAGCTGTGCCTCTCTCCCCACTTTGTCATGGCGGCTGTTAGGGAGCAATAAGCTTGATCACAATTTGATACTGTGGCGAAATGGTTAGAGTTGCATTCTCAACTAGGAAGTCATGGGTTCGAATCCCATCAGAACGATTTATTTGTGGGATTTTTCTGCCCAACCATCTCCTACCCAGGGTTGAGTTTGCTATGGGCGCAACTGGGAAGACTGGGACTACACAATTGAATTTAATCCACTTAAAGGATGTGTCTCAGAGATTGTTGTGGTAAAATTTTTGACCCGACACTACGCATGTCCATATGGCCTAGTTGACACCGAGATACATTATGCAAGCGAGTGTAGAGTACAACCCTATAATGCAAGTCTCACACTGGAAAAAAAAACTTCACAGCATCATCCTCATCTTGCTCATCCTCATCAATCGGGGGTGGGGGTGGGCGGTATCAAATTCTGTGGCCATTCTTGCGCTGCTGTTATGGTGACCACCAGTTTCGATTTCCTCTCTATGTCTATGCCTTTTGTGAGGTCTGTCATAGTCACCAGTATTGGCAAATTCATGGGGATAGTTGTAGGATGGACGTGGTGGTGCCATCTGCAGAGGGAGGGCTTGCTCATGCTGGCACCACCATGACAAAACAATTATTGTCATCAGTAGGGGCTGAGTTGGTGGTGTCCTGTGTGTGTTGGAATCAGAGCAGACACCACTGAGCACCACTGAAGTGACTTGGCAGCAGTGCAGTGTCTCCTCTGACAGGTTGCCTCATGGCTATTTGACATCAGCTGCTCCCTGTGGATTGCTAGTGCCAGGGCCTTGGCTATGGCCAAGTAGTATCAACCATCTGCCTTGCTCCAGAGGTATTTAAAAATGGGAACACATTCTAAACTGTACCTAAACTGCTGTAGTGAGTTAAAGTTTTTTTTTTTTTTTTCCCATCTTTAAGTACATCAGCTACTTCTTCTATTTGCTTTTGAGTACCTCCCCCACTTTCCTCTGTTGGTTCCTGATTCCTCAACCTGTTTACTTTTGAGGCCTTTCTGTAGAGGCTGTATTCCTCAACCTGTTTGTCTGCGAGGACCTTCGAATTTCTTGCTGTCTTCTGTAGGGACCTGATTCCTCAGTCTGTTTACTTTGAGGACTGTCTGTTGGAGCCTCATTCCTCAACGTGTTTACTTTAGAGGGCCTTAGTGCTGTCTTCTGTTGGTACTTAATTCTTCAACCTGTTTATTTTGAGCACTATCTTGCTTTCTTCTGTTAGGGCCTCATTCTG
>JADBJO010000097.1:326884-379384 GCA_016801955.1 Conus betulinus | reverse complement strand
ACTGTGTTAAAAAAACAACCAGAAACAACATTGTCTTATGAAACAGTATGGTCGTACTAACTCATTGGTTGATAATTACTCTTGTTTTTCTATCATGAGTGGCTGGTTTAGAATAGTTCAAAACAATTTTTGTTACCCATTGTGACTTGTAACCTGTGGCCCAAGTTAAGGGTGGGGGGGTTCCAGGAATTGAGGCCTTTCCCATCTCCCACCCCCTCACCTTTCACCTCCTCTCCTGTCCAATCTGAAAAGATGCCAGTATGTGTCAGGCAGAAAAAGAAAGGTCTCTAGAAACATATCAAAACAAAAACATTGCAGTTTGTAGCAGGTGCAGTGTTTGTACACCCCACACACACATGTACAAACATGCACACATGTACACATACATTGACACTCAAATGCATGCTCGCATGTGCACACATGGGCATGTGCACATACACGCATGCATGCATGCACGCGTGCACGCGCACACACACACACACACACACACACACACACACACACACTGTCTCACACTAACTGTTACTCAATCACTCAACAACTTTTTAAGCAGATGTTCTCTTTTATGATCCCTCCCTCCTATCACCTGGGTTCCAGTACTGCACAGCAGAAAAGGCTGAACACAGGATTGTTTTATCTGTGAAGAGTAGGTCTGTAGTTGGAAGGAATGGGGGAGGGGGGGAGACAGTTTGAAGGTTGAGAACCTGTACCCCCCCCCCCCCCCCCATTCCTTCCCTTCCCTCGGTCGGTACCTCCTTTTTCACCTCTCTCTGACTTATGCATTACAAAAGAATCGATCCGCTAGTTGCACAGTGGAACTGTAAGATATATACACTGTGCTCTCCATGTGTGCCAAATAACATTTGCATTATGGCTTTGATTATTACCAAGAACAAGCTCAGTTGCGATCATTTGAATGTCATGATGATGTCCTTGATCTGTTACCATTTATGTTTGTTGTGTTTTATGGGTCCTTTCCTTTTGCAGGTAACCTGAGTCAGCATCAACCCCCGCAACCTGTGCCAGAGGGAGTGAGGCCCGGGTGTGGCTATGTTCATCCCAGTGACGCTCAAAAATGGATGGTAAGTGTCTGACTGTCTTGTCTACTGAGCTGATGATGATTCATACTGCAGTCTTTGGTCAGTGTCCATGGAGGAGTTTACCGTTTGGGGAAAGTGTTTGTTTAGAGCGTCGTCCTCAGAGCGATTCACTTTGTTCAGGTTTTGTTTTAGGGTTTTTTTTTTTGTTGTTGTTGTTTTTTTTTTTTTTGGCTGTAGAGGTGTGGAGATCATGCTTAAATCATTTTTGTTATCTGGTCAAATATAAAAATTCAGATTTAAATGAAGTTGAGGAGGAAAAAAAAAAGAGGGTGGGATTGTGCCAAGATTTTTCCCCTTGAAAGTCTGCCTCGGTTATGCTCCTCTGCTGGATGTAATGCTGCTTAAAGGAAGAGAGTCTCAAGTTGAAGATCTGTCGGCACTGTTTTCATTCACCAGCCTGACAGACTGTGTGTGCAATTGTGGTGGGAAAAAAAAAAATGCTGTCACAATCTCCATCTCCATATTTCATGAGCAGGATACAAACCAGAGGAGTTAGTATTTTGCCTGTGTTTCTAAGGGGTTGGCTGTACTTGCTTGTTCCCTGAGTATTATGATAATGCTGGTCCAATCTCCATTCATTTTATGAGCAGGTTACACATCGAAGGAGTCAGTGTTTTGTCTGTATTTCTAAAGTGGTCGGCAGTACTTGTTTTTGTTCCTAGAGTATTGTGATGGATTGGTTTGGATATACTTGATGCTGGTCATAGAGTCTTGTCTGATTTAGACAGTCAAACTAACAAACTCCTACAAATGAGAAATTTTTGTGCCACAGGTTAAGTGTACATTCAAGTTCACACCTCCATGGAACCATCTCCCAGATGATAAACATTTACAAAGCTATTGACCATTTGGCATTTTCGTAATTCGAACCAAATCTTGACCAAAAAGAAAGCAACATTTCACTGTCATCACTTTGTTGTTGTTGTGTGTTGTATTGCTGATTATAGAGATAAGGGTGGAGTTGTCTCTCCGTTACTCCTGTCCCACGACCAGGCCTTTCATTTTGCTGTCTTGGTGTATTAGTTGTTTGAGAGGGAGGACAAGTTCTGAATTGAGGTTTGCTGGTGCACAGTTAGTGAATGTCTAAATTGGAGTCCAAGAAACCTGCATGCACACAGATTAGGAAACTGTGTTTGATTACATTTGTTGAGGTATGACCTTTGCTTTATTATTTGTTGATAAAGAGCTGCTGATCGTAGTACAACAGCAAGTGTGCTTGGATTTTTTTCTCTCTCTCTCTCTCTCTCTCTCTCTGTTTGTCTCTCTCTCTCTCTCTTTGTCTCTCGCTCTCTCTCTCTCTCTCTCTCTGTCTCTCTCTCTCTCTTTTTGTTGGGGTTTGGATGGAAGGGGCCTTTGTTGCAAAGATGGGCTGTTAATATTTTCTTAGAAAGAAAACAAAACACTGAGTGGAAGTTTCCTTATCTGCCATTTTTGTGCAAACCCCCCCCCCCAAACCTTTTACCTGTAGAGATTCGAATGTGACACCATCACTACTTTTACCATGTCCGTCCCATGATAAAAAGATAAAAAGATTGGAACAAAAAACAACAACAGCAACAACAACACACGCACGCACGCACGCACGCAATGAAAGTGATAAAGGAGTGGCTGCAATTGTTCAGCATATGCACACTGAACAGTTTCGGTCGGTAGTTTAAGTTGTCAAGTCAAAGCAGGTAATATTTCTCCATCACAAACTCATTGAGGATTAACATAAACATGCCAGCTACTGTCAAGTGTGTGTGTGTGTGTGTGTGTGTGTGTGTGTGTGTGTGTGTGTGTGTGTGTGTGTGTGTGTGTGTGTGTGTGTGTGTGTGTGTGTGTGTGTGTGTGTGTGTTTTTTTTGCATGATTTGTGACTTTCTTTTTATTAGAGTACATCAGTAAAATATATAATAAGCAGAACTAAACAGCCTACCTGTCATCTACATTCACTGACTGTGGAAGGGTGCTGGAAGGTGATGCAGAATGACATTGAGAGAAGAAACGTATTGGCCAACGTTTCATTAAAACAAAATATTGATAAAGCTGAAATGCTTTTGTTGTTCATAGTAATCAAGCACAGTTTCATTATTTGAGAGATTCACTTGTCAAACAAAACAAAGAAAAAAAAAAAAAAAAAACCCAACCTAGACAACACATGCACACACTCAGGCATTGTGAACACACACACACACACACACACACACACATGCAGATGATTTAAGGTTTAATGAATATGTATCCCTTGCTGGGGCTTTTAACATAAAAGCATAGACTAATTGTGTTTAACACTATATTTGCTTCCTGGAGGTAAAAAAAAAAAAAAAAAAAAAAAATCTTGACCACTTGAAAGCATCTTGAACTTGGAACATGTGCCGTGCCTCCTTGACGAGTGTAATCCAGTCGACAGAAGGCCTCAGAGCAGACAATACGAATGGTTTTGTCTTCAAGATGGATTGCAATGGTTCGCATATGGTGGTGATAGTGAAGGACTTTATAATATGTTTCCCAGATTTTTTTTTTTCTTCTTTTTTTTTCTTTTTGTAATTTCCATCCTCCGCTACCTTTAAGAAAAAAGAAATCTTTGCCAAGTCATTGATTTATGACGTAGGAATTATTAGCCTGCACACATTTTTTCATCACTAAAAAACTGTTCAACATACCATTGTATGCTGAATTTACTTAATCATAACAGGGACTTGTCTTTCAAAAGAAATTAATAAGTTCAAAAGATGGAAACACAGGTTTTAAATACAAATATGATTCTTTTTCAGATACTACGATAATATTTCAGACATGCCATAAGAAAATGAAATTCAGCTGCAGTGGAACTCCGACCACTTTTTTGTGTGCATGAATATAGCATTCATGTGCAACAGCATTGATTCTCTCTACCTCAGTAAGTAGCCGACGATTGTAAACATGTCGCCAAGTGCAGTCCAGGTGATGTGGACCAAGTGCCAGGAACTTCAGATGATCTTGTCCATGTAACTGTAAGCCCCCACCCCAACCCTCACCCCTCAAGTAAAACGTTAGGTGTTCAGTGGTTCCAGGTGAATCCTGACTTCCCCCTTACAGCCTTGGATTCCAGACTTTGGATGCCGGAAGGCTTTCAGCTGTGTATTTTTTTTTTTCAGTTTCAGTTTCATCAAGGAGGTGTCACTTCTGCTGACCAGTGCATATACGGTACACCACTCCGGCAAGGTTTTGAGACCACACTAAGCATGATTTAAGCTGATGGATAAATGAATTAACAAACAAAGATGAGATAAAATGAGATTTTTTTTTTCAACATGTGTGTGAAGATCATCATGATTTCCTGCCACAATGTGGGAACAGGGCAGATGAGGTCTCCCTGTTTCATGGACCTATTGGTTGACAGCCCCCTTCCCCCTCTCTCCTCCCTCTCAAGGCCCCCTCTCTAAATGTTGTCTGTATGAAAGCAGGCAATGGCTAAAATGACTGCACATCATTAGGCCTGAAAGATGAATGAAAGGAGCAAGTGTTGACTTTATTGAACAGCCTACTCATATTGTTTCCATAGTTAGAGGTTGGGGTGGGGGGTGCTAAACTGCGCTCTTGCTCATGGTTTTGGTGGTATGACTGTTGTTTTCCTTTGATTTTCAAATGCAGACTTTTGGAGGGTAGAGGAGGGGGGGAAGGCGGGGAGGGGATTCACTTAACATTGGATCCTTGCCTATAGCTGTCACTGTTTCACAATTGTCAGCACATAATGCATTGCTGGTGTTAGATTTGGTAAATGCACTTGATGGCAGATAATCTGCTTTAGCTTTAGTAACAGCTGAGAGACATAGGGGCAGACAGAGAGGGAGAAAGAGAGACAGGGAAGCTTCCTGGTCTCTCGCCCTCTCTCTCTGCCCCTGTGTATATAAAGCAGATTATCTGGCGTCAAGTGCAGACGCTCTCTCTCTCTCTCTCTCTCTCTCTCTCTCTCTGCCCATCTGCATTTATCTGTCTTTGTCTGTCTGTCTGTCTCCACCCCCCCCCCCCCCCCCCCCCCCCCCCCCCCCCCCTATTCTCTCTCTGATCTCTCGCTTTCTACCTCTGTCCGTTTGTCTGCCTGTCTGTCTGTCTCCATCTCTCTCTGTGTCTCCGTCTCTGTTTCTCTCTGTCGCTGTCTGTCTCTTGTAACTTTTGGGTACCCTTCACATACTGCTTTTGATAACACTCCTTTTTCTTTCTCTCTCATTTACTATGTTCCTACCCTTACCCCACTGCCACTCCCACCCTCCACCCCCTCTCTCCTCATGCCTGCTGTTACACTCTCTCTTTGATCTTTCTGCTGTTCTCTGTGCTTGACTCCATTTTCCTTTCTTTTGTCCCAGAGTCGGAATATTTTCTTTCCATCTTTACCCCTATCTCACTCAGCATCTGATTCAGCCCTCTATCTGTCTTTGTCTCCGTAACTCATTCTGTCTTTCTGATGTCTGTTTCTGTAGCTATTTGTGTGCCTGTTTTTAGAATGAATGGATGAATAAAGACTGCACACAGCTGACTGGTATCATGTTTGAGTGAGAGAGAGAGAGAGAGAGAGAGAATAAGTGTGTAGGATTGTTTGTCTGTGAGTGCGCGCACATGTGTACTTGTGTGTGTGTGTGTGTGTGTGTGTGTGTGTGTGTGTGTGTGTGTGTGTGTGTGTGTGAGAGAGAGAGAGAGAGAGAGAGAGAGAGAGAGAGTGTGTGTGTGTGTGTGTGTGTATGTATGTACGTGTAAGTACATGCAGGTGTGTACTTTTGTATGTATGAGTGTGTGTTGAGTGAGTCAGCTGAATCTCTCAGTTCCTGCTGCACAGCTGTTTGCAGAATATCAGAAAGCACTGCTCCTCTGTGTGTGTGTGTGTGTGTGTGTATGTGTGTGTGTGCGCTCGTGTGATGGCAGTCTGAAAGAGAAAGGTATGGGATGTTTGCACATCACACAGAAATGGCAGCGTATGTTCAGCATGTAATTTCATTTTCTTTCCTTCACCTTTCTTGAACCCAAGGACATCAGCAAAACTATAAGGAACAAAGAAACAACCTTATGACTTCAGCATCGGTTTACACTTCACTGTATCCCAGCACAACGTGGATTGATAGGATAACCATTGAGTGCAGTTGTACTTCCTTCCTTGCCCAGTGATTATACTGATCGATTGTTTCTTACACGGTGCACACTGAGAAAGAAATGAAACTGGGTGGTGTGGTTTTGGCTGCAGAAATGCACCGAGTTAAGGTCACGTCTTTTCAAAATAGCAATGTTTTAGGTTCCCAGCACCCGGTCAGAGCACTGTGGGAAAGCTTCAAAGAGGGTCGAGCAATTTATCTTCATTGGATGTTGCCTGCTGATGAAAACGAAAGCCAACACTTACTGGTAAGTGCACATAACAGCAACAACAACAACAACAACAACAACAACAATGAAAAGAGAGAGGAACAAACAAACAAACGAAAAAAAAAAAAAAAAAAAAAAAAAAAAAAAAAAAAATCAGTTTCTCTTTGCCTCTGTAAGGCTGTTTAAAGATGATTAGTTTTCAGGTGTGATATTCAAGTGTAAGATTATTAGTTTTCAGGTATGATATTCAAGTGATTCATTATAAAGAGACGTTGTATGTGATGCTCATTCTGACGTTCTTGTGTGTATGTAGGGTTTTGAAATGATTTTGGCTGCAAAATTCTAAAGTTTATAAAAGTCAATGAAGCAACCAGATAGAAATGTAAACAGAACTCAGCATAGGCAGACTTAAGTGAATTAATAACTGGTTTTCTCTTTTAGGGTTTGCGGAATCAAAGGTATCGTCCACCACAGCTGACAGATGAAGAGTATGACAGGCTGCTTGAACTTCTTATGAAACCTGTGTCTGAGAGAGCAAAAACCAAGAGTGATGATCGGCTGTACCGCAAGGCAATTCTCTCTCTCCCTCTCTTGTTCTGTCTGTCTCTCTTTGTCTCTGTCTCTTTGATTGTTCTCTCTTTTCCCCCACCCCCTCGCTGTCTCCCTTCATCCCTCACTATCATTATCAGTCTCCTTTTGTCTTCTTTGTCTCTCTTTTCTCTCTCTCTCATTCTGTCTTTGTCACTCACACATTCACAGATGCATGCAAGCACTCATTCTCTCTCTCTTTCTGTGTCTCTCTCATACACACATGCACTCTCTCTCTGTCTCTCTGTCTCTCTCTCCCATACACACATGCACTCTCTCTCTCCCTCTCTGTCTGCTCTGTCTCTCTCTCTCTCTCTCTCTCTCTCCCATACACACATGCACTCTCTTTCTCGCTCTGTCTCTCTCCTTTCTCATCACAAACACATCACATACAGACAGACAGACACACACACACACACGCACATGCGCACACACACACACGCACACACACGTGCGTACGCACGCACGCACGCACACACGCACACGCACACACACACACACACAGCATGTCAACTGAAAATGATTTCTGTTTGCTCCAGGCCAAGAGAAAGCGCCTTGGGTGTGGTATAGTTGCTGACATCTACCGTGAAGAGGAAGTCCAGCGACTAACAACTTCAGACGAACGCATTTTGCTGCCCCCCAGGGAAGTGGACAAGTGCATCGCCTTTTTTCACCTGCAGGCGTTGACTGATGGGCCGATGAAACTTTGGGATAGAATTAAAACATACTATTATGGCATAAGCAGAAACAGGATTGAACAGTATCTGAATGCATTCAAATGTTCATTTGAATGAAAGACTATAGTTCAGAACAAATTTCCTTTTTGGTTAGTAGCAGCTTCACAAGTGATAGATGTCTGTATAGTTCAAAACAAATTTCCCTTTTGGTTAGTAGCAGCTTCACAAGTGATAGATGTCTGTATAGTTCAAAACAAAAATTCCCTTTTGGTTAGTAGCAGCTTCACAAGTGATAGATGTCTGATGGATTCGCTTATGTGTAGCAAGCAAGAAAAGAGTCGTGTGGCACAGTGATGACCTGTAGCTGATTTCCAGCTGGAGGTCATGGGTTTGACTCCCATCAAAGCCATTCATATGTAGGATTTTCTGCCCAGATCAGCTCCTACCCAGAGTGGAGTTTGCTAAGGGCTCATTTGGGAAGACTGGAACCACACAGTTGAGTTTCATCCACTTTATGGATGTGTGTCTCTGAGAGTGTTGCTCGAATTTCATGACCAGCAGTGCAAGTGTCTACATCTGTTGGGCCTTTTTGACATCGGGGTATGTTTAAAAAAAAAAAAAAAGCATAGAATAGAGCCCTGTCATTAATGATGTAGTCTCAGACTGATATGGATTGCCGAAGAATCATGTTTATCGCCCTATTCCTCATTAGTCAGCACTAAAAGAAAAAAAAAAAAAAAAGAAAAGCCATGTTCTGTGGCCCTTCATTACTTGCTGTCATGGTGACCTCAGTTTGATTTCCTCTCCACCTCATTGCCCTTGTTGAGTTCATCTCAGGGTCCCTGGTATTGGAGACTTTATGAGGACTGTTGTTGAACGGACGTGATGGTGCTTTTTGGAGGAGGAGGATGCTCGGTCACAGTGGCTCTGCAACTAAGCAGTATTGTCATCAGTAGGGACTTAGTGTGTAGTTTCTTACATTTTTTTTGTTGGGTACCACCAAACACCACCAAAGTAACTTAGCAACACAGTGCAGTGTCTCCTCTGGTGGGTCGCCTCAGGACAACTTGACGTTGTCTGCTTCCTGTGGGTTGCTGGTGTCAGGACTGTGGCTGGACTGGCCAGGATGTGGCTGTGGAATGGAGCTGGTAAGAGCGGCTTTGGGATAATGCCACCATGGTGGCACAGAAGATGATTATAGCCAAAACACACACACAAAAAAAAAAAGTCATGTATCGACTGTGCTGGGTCGACTCAGGAG
Organism: Conus betulinus; assembly: GCA_016801955.1. Lineage (NCBI taxonomy): Eukaryota > Metazoa > Mollusca > Gastropoda > Neogastropoda > Conidae > Conus > Conus betulinus. The sequence goes on along the minus strand of JADBJO010000097.1, from coordinate 370,446 downwards.
ATTCCTGTGGTTGTACCGTGTTACAAGCATGTGGTACAGTTGTGAAGAACATTGGAAACCATCATGATTCTAGACCAGCCAGCGCCCTACAAAGTGACCAGGGAATGTGTGTAGAGGTGGAGGTAACAATTCTGGAAAAAGGGGAACATCAAACTGAGCTGTAGCTGACTGATCTGTCCACTGGATCCAGAAACTCCGAGCGAATGAAGAAGGTCCCATGGCACTGGGAGAAAAACAACCCAGGCCCAGTGTTCTATGGCAGAAAATAAGAACTTGATAAAGCCCCTATCATGACTACCTGATTGTGATCACTTTAGCAGACATCAGTTAAGATGGCCACTTTACGAAAAACAGACATCTGGACTTGGAAAATTAATTTAGTGAAGAAGACACTGATGAGTTGTAAGTAACAGCGGTTATTCTGGCTGCTTCAAGCCCGTGCCGAAGAAAATGTGAGAGACCAGATACAACAGGCTTGAGATTTCAGGTTTGCCAACGCTTCAGTGGTGCCTGGAAATTGTGTTAAGCGACCTCATTTATGGTTCTAGTCATCCGTGTGGCGACCTGAACATTTCCAGGAGCAGTAGGCGTTCTGTTTTTTACAGACTAGAGATATGTATAACACAGCTCAGATGCGCCTGTCAAATGCATCTGACATGAAAGGAGTACTGGTCAGCTGCAAACACCATTTTTCATCACCGTGCCTTTATGATGTTTTCTGAGGAACAGAGCAGTTCAGCATCTGACTTTTTAAAGAGTTGGACTTCAAGAAAGACATATGGGACATCCTCAGCTTCATGATTAGGAGCCAGTTTGGCTGCATGGTCTTGCTTGCTAAATCTCAGCACTACAGTCCGTCTCATTCAGAAGGAACAACAGATGTGTGTTGGCATTTATAGTAAAGCACTGGGAGAAGGGATCAATTGACGTCTGTAAAAACACCCAACAAATCTACATCAACCAGGAGAAGGAAATGAGCATCAGGTTAAAAGGCAGAGACAGGACTGATTGAAAAGAAAAAGTTTATTACTAAAGTCCAAATTTTTATGGGCATTGTTTACAGAGGAGTGAATTAGCGTATTGCTTGTGTTGATTTTACTTAGAAGACAAGAAGAAAGCGTTTTAAGTGTGTGTAGGCCAAAGGACAAACCTAACAGCTCTCAAAGAAAGGAACCAAGGAGACAAATTGGATAAACCCATCAAAAAAGGAAAGCTGCTATACGGCCATGAAAAGGCATGAAAGTGTAAAAGTTATGAGGATCAAAGAGCAAGACAGGAATGTTTATACTTTTGAGCAGTGCTGCATGGCAGGGTGTAAATTGGACGGATGGAATTTAAGTGATGGTAACTGTTGTTTTTTGGCTGTCCAATAGCCATCAGAGGAGGGAAAGAAATAGTTGTCTCACAAGAACCAGGGAAAGAAATGGTTGTCTCACAAGAATCAGGTCACAGATGAAAGCAGTGATGCTATATGTCTGCCTGACTTTCCCAGGGATTCTCCCTCTCAAGAGAAATATGATTGTATAGTGTTCCTGACAGCTTATAAAAGACGGAAGAAGGACGGCCTGATGTGAAATTATGAAGTGAATCAGTGCGGATGTGTTCAGGGTTTTAATTGTATTTTTTTTTTTTTTTTTTTGGGGCTGAAATTTGCCCTTCTTACATTTAAATCTTTTTTTTTTAATGATTTAGGTCTATTGGTAGGCTGTCTTTGCAGTTGAAGAGCTTCATTAAAGTTTGGTGTATTTCATAAAAAAATGATTCACAATGTGAAGGCTATCAACAGTGTGTTAACATTTCAGAGGTGTCAGTAAACATCATGATTGTATCAAAATGTGTTTTGTGTGTATAGTAAAAGAATAAATCTGTGTTGGTAAAAAAAAATTGATATATTACGTTTTATTTTGTCCAGTGCATGTCACAGATTGGGGTGTTAACCATGCATGACTAGGTCTGTGAAGAGTTGATTGAGCGGTCAAGGATGTTCGTTAGTTGAATTGGACAGGAACAGTTTAATGCTGTTCAGAGGGAATAGTTCTGTTGTGTTGTGTTGAATATTACAGAAATAATGGAGAGTGAAGGAGGGCAAAGGTGAAAGAAAAAAGAATGAATGATTTAACCTTCAGTGTCTGCAGTTCCCATCCTTTCCTTCCATTCTCTCTGTGTATGTATGCGTGCATGCATATATGTGTGAGTCTGCATCTGCATGCATGTGTGTATGTAGGTATGTGTGTGTGAGAGAGTTATGGTGCAATGCCTCCAGTATTAGCTTTGTGGTACACCCTGTTTCCCAAAAAAAAATCACCTCTGCTCAGCTCAGTTGAAATTGTTAGTAAGAGCAATGGCTCTTTTTCACCCTGGAGATAGCTCAGGACCACCAGACTATACTCTTTGTCTGTATTGTCAGTTTTTTGTAGGCTTTGGAGAAGCACCGCATTATAGAGGTAAATTTATGCATTCCTTGATTCCACTGATCTCCTGTGGGTAGGATAATCCCAGTGTTGCCTATCACTGAAAATGATATTTGTTATTCCTGTAAAATAGTGTTGGGAGGGGGAACATACATAGCATATTGAACAAGTCAGAGTAGGAGGTGGCTTTGTAGGAAGCTCTTCTCCCCTCCCCTCACATGGCAGCTAGCCACTAAACAACACCCCCCACCCCCCACCTCCATAGCAGTAGCCACTAACCATACCCCCCCCCCCCCCCCCCCCCCCTGGTAGCTGGCTATTAACTGCTTGCGATTATAAGATATTGCAGAATAAAGCCCAAATGATATTATGTCGATATTGACAATCATGGAAAATGGTTTTCATTTTAAGCCCTTCATTTGTCAACTGAAACACAAGGGGTTAGAAAAAAGCTTTCAGTGGAAAGCCAGACATACAGGTCTACAGCTGACCCATGCTCTTTTATCCCCTAGTTCCTGATGTTTGACTCCAGAGAGTTGGCTGTTAAGTACACCCCACTTTTTGCTCTGTCCTGCTGCTGGTTTTGTTTTTTGTTTTTACTTCACAGTGCAGGTGTTACTTGTATACTAGGCTGTTAGCAAAGCTGCTGTTGTGAACTGCGGCTGTATGCTAAAACCTGAGTAATTGCACACCCCACCCACTCCCTTACATCGATGGCCATGATTCAGACAAATACAGACAGACTAACAAACACTGACAAGGACACAAACAATGCTCACAACACAGACAGACTAACAAACACTGACAAGGACACAAACAGTGCTCACATACATGCACGCAGTCATGCACATATACACACAGACGGACAGACAAACACCCATAAGGACTTATACAATGCTCACACACTCGCACATGCACATGACAGTGGATTCTGTTTGACAAACTAGTTCAGTGTGTGTGGCTGTGTATGTGTGCAATTCCGCATAGTTGTTTGCAGGTGTGTGTGCTTAGGTGTGTGCATATTCACTGAGGAGGGGGGCTAGGGTGAGTACTTGGGGTGGGATTGGCAAGGGGGAGGGGGACTGCAGAACTTGAGAGAGATGATTTTCCTTTTGTTTCTTTTGCAAAGCAGTGGGCACACTTTATCCCTCTTTCACTCTCTCTCTCTCTCTCTCTCTCTCTCTCCTTTCATCTGTAATGTATCAAGCTATTAATTTCCCCCCCATGGCATGAAGGCCAGTTAGGCAATTGTCAATGAAAGTGAAACTGTCAAAGTTGCCTCTTTCTTGCTCACTGTCTCTCTCTGCTCTCATGCTTCTCAAGAAAAACATCACCTTCACTGTCACCATTACCACCTCCATTGGTGTCACCATATATGTGTATCTTGCCACCACATCCCTACCCATCACCACCTTCCCCCTTTCATTTTTTTTTTTTTTTTTTTTCGAACCTTTGTGGAAAATAAGAATCATGTTAAAGGCTGTTTAAAACATTGGTTTTTACTTATTGCACTTTAATTGTGGAAGATCTATACATCTCAAGAATACTCATTGTTAAACGTCAGAAAAAGAACTTTGAAAATTGAATTAAACCACATCTGTTTCTGTGATTTCATTTAGTAAGTCCTATGAATATGCCAACTGTCTGGATTTTCATCATAAGTAATGCCATTTGATGACTAACTCAAGAGAGATGTTTTAGACTGAGGTTGAGTCTCATGGAGCTGCTGGTACACGTCCAGAACACAAATCCTTGACATTTTATCACTACTTTCAAGTTGGTTAAACTTGTCGTAAAAGAAGGTGATTGAAGAACAGTGGCATGCTGATGCTGAGTAGGGGGCCGTTTGTGTGATGGGGAGATGAGAGGGGAGTTGTGGCCATGTGTTGACATATGTGCATGCGTGGTTTCACATGTATGTGTAAGTATGTAAAAGGGGTGGAGTTGCATGTAGGCATGTATTTGTGTGTGTGTGTGTGTGTATGCAAGCACACGCATACAACTATCTATCTCTTTCTGTGTCTGTCTGCCTCTTTTCTCTTTCTACCTCTCTCTGTATGTATGTCTGTCTTTCTGTCTGTCTCTCACTGTCTGTCTCTCTCTCTCTTAGAGTGGCCCTAAACCAAATTCTTTGTGCTGTCAAGTGCTGGTGACTGTAAAGAAGTGTGGCAGTATGCCATGTCTGTGGAGACTCCAAATCGCTGTTGTCAAGAGGACGCCTTCAGTTGGTAAAAATGGATTAGAGAGACATTTTGCTGAGCACAGGTTTGAGGCGTCGGGTACTGTTAACTAGTCATACAAGAAAAAATCAGGGGGAGGGGGAGGGAGGGAAGGGGCTTCCCTTTTTCCAAAATGTAAATGCACAATTTTTTTCATGAATTGGTTGATAAATGAATGTGATTAGCTTATTCACCCCAAAGTACCCAAATTCTCTCTCTCTCTCTCTCTCTCTCAAATACTGCACACACACACACACACACACACACACACACACACACACACACACACACACACACACACACACACACACACACACACACACACACACGCACACATACACACACACATGAATTAAATTGTTCAACAGTGTGGATGACTTTCAATTGTACAGAAGATAAGTAGATTACAGGGTTGTTTGCAAGGTCAGTATGCATGGGGTTGATCGTTGGGTCTGTATGTATGTGAGGTGACATGCGCTGTCTGGACACAAATTTAAAGAAAGGGTGCTTGGGTGGCATGGGATGGGGCAGACGGCTGAAGGGGCAAAAAAAAAAAAAAGGCATGTGAGAGTGGAGGCAATGTTGGTTTTGTGCGGGAGAATCAGAGATCTTCTACAGGGAGATGAACAAGTCTGACAACTGCGTCATCACAGTAGCAAGGACAGGAGCCTGGGTTATGTTTTTTTTTTTTTTTTTGGGGGGGGGGGGAGGGGGGGGGCATACTGGGATGTAAGACGTCAGCTTAGTCATCATGTGTCACAAATACACGTCATTTGACCTAGACTTAGATGCCCCTGTGTCTTGCGACACATGAGGCAGTCAGGGCACTTCGCTGTGCACAGTTCACAGCCAGTCTGGTAGTGTCACTCCATCCTCTATCAACGAGTCTGAGGTCTCTTTGCTTGCTGTTGGAACTCCATTTTGGCTCGCCAACTGTTGTGTATTGGCTGTGAATGCACTTTGTTTGCGCTATGTATATACAATGGATATACAATAGCATAGTGAATGTGTATTTTTATAAACTAGACAAATGTGTCTGTGTGTGTGTGTGATGAAAGACAACTCTTCCACATTTTCCTCACCTCAAGGTGAAGAGTTGCTCATCTTCTGTGTTTCAAGATCTCTGATGAAATGGTTCAAGCACATAGGGACTACTTCTTTTTTTTTAATGCAGACTGTTTTCATTCTTTCAGTGTATCATGGTACATTGTTTTTTTTTTTTCAATGGTATCATGGGACGTATCTGTGTAAGAACATAGAGTCCTCTAAAACACATGTTGAAATGAACTGAGGACAAATTTTTGTTCCCTATGTCGATTTTATTACTCATCACATTTGTTTTTCTTTCCTTTCTTTTCTTTTCTTTCGAGTTTACCTTGGAACTATGATTTTTTTTTTTTAGGGATTCATACACTGCTTCAAGGCAGTCTGCTTTATGTAGTAAGACCTGTAACAATATTTTTTGATGAGTGGATGGATGTGTGTGCCTTGCGCACATCAGTTTCAAACTTAGGCTTGTATAGGTCTTTAATGTGAGTTGTTACATTTAATTTGCAGGCATGTACTCTATTGGTTTTGTAATCAGGACGGTATCAAAGAAACAAATTTATCTGACAAAACAGTCACATGTGAATGTGGGAAAGAGGATGCCCAGTTTGGAAAGTCTTTTGCACATTGAAATGATAGGAAGGAAATTTAGACCTTATAACTAGTAAATAGAAAGAGTGACTTTTTTTTCTTGAAAGAGAAGATGATGAATGAAATGAAATAAGGTTGATGTTACTACAGGGTAGTGATTTTTTTTTTTTTTTTAAGGTTATATAAACTAAAGGGGTAAGAAATGAAATAAAGTAAGGCAATCTGAACTACAGGGACAACAAATGACATAAAGTAGGGTGAACTAAACTACAGTGGTAATAAATGAAATAAAGATGAATTGAACTTGACAGTGGTAATAAATGAAATATAGTCAGGCAAACGGAACTACAGGGACAACAAATGAATAAAGTAGGGTGAACTAAACTACAGTGGTAATAAATGAAATAAAGATGAATTGAACTGACAGTGGTAATAAATGAAATATAGTCAGGCAAACGGAACTACAGGGACAACAAATGAAATAAAGTAGGATGAACTAAACTACAGTGGTAATAAATGAAATAAAGATGAACTGAACTTGGCAGTGGTAATAAATGAAATATAGTCAGGCAAACTGAACTACAGGGACAACAAATGACATAAAGTAAGGTGACCTGAACCACATTGGTAACAAATGAAGTGGGGAAAAAAAAATGCAAATTCAATCACAGGGGTAATGTATGAAATGAATTATGAATAATATAAACTTCATAGGCAGTAAGTGAAGTAAAGTAAGGCTTGCTGAATTACAGGAGTAATAATAGATGGGAGTTAAATAAGATAACTGAAGCACAGGTTTGTATGTGAAGTAAGGTGAACTAAAACACATATTTAATGAAATAAGTAAGGTGGAATAAACACAGGGTAATACATGAAGTAAATTAAGGTCAACTTAGTTACAGGGGTTGATAAATAAAATGAAGTAAGGTGAACCAAGCTACAGAGGATATAAATCAAATAAAGTAAGGTGACCCAAACTTCAAGTGTATTTAATACCGAAAAGCAAGGTGAACTTAAACTGCATGGGTGATAAATGAAAGAAAGTAAGGTGAATAAAGTGTAGGGGTGATCAGTGAAACAAAACTTCAGCAGAACTGAACTACCAGGAGTAACCATGAAATAAGGTCAGATGAACTGAGCAACATGAGTCATTAATGAAATAAACTAAGGCAAACCAAATTACAGGAGTAATAAACAACATACAGTAAGGTGAACTAAACTACAGAGGTAATAATTGAAGTAAGGCCGACTGAGCTACAGGGGTAAGAAATTAAAATAAAGTAATGTATGTAGACTTAACTACAGGGGTAAAAAATGAAATTAAGTAAGTTGGACTGATCTACAGGGGTAAAAAAAAATGAAATTAAGTAAGGCGGACTGATCTACAGGGGTACAAAGAATGAAGGAAAGGAAGGTGAACTAAAATACAGGGGTAAGGACTGAAATAGCGTAAGGCAAACTGAACTACAGGGATAATGACTGATATAGAGTAAGATGAACTTAGCTACTTGGATAATGACTGAAATAGAGTAAGGCAAACTGAACTGCAGAGGTAATGACTGAAAGAGAGTAAGGCGAACTGAACTACAGGGTAAATGATTGAAACACAATAAGCCAAACTGAACTACAGGGGTAATGACTGAAATAGAGCAAGGGGAACTGAACTACGGGGGTAATGATTGAAATAGAGTAAGGTGAACTGAACTGCAGATGTAATGACTGAAATAGAGTAAGGCAAACTGAACTACAGTGGTAATGACTGAAGTAGAGAAAGCGAACTGAACTACAGGGGTAATGAACGAAATAGAGTAAGGCGAACTGAATTATGGAGGTAATAACTGAAATAAAGTAAGGTGAACTGAACTACAGAGGTAATGACTGAAATAGAGTAAGGCAAACTGAACCACAGGGGTAATGACTGAAATAGAGTAAGGCAAACTGAACTACGGGGGTAGAAGGAGAGCAGTAGTGCTGACCGGCTCCCCCTTTTCTATGTGATGCAGACTGTGGAGCCATGGAATGAGGACAGCTGTATGGCTGAAACCCCCCTCGTTACTGCTGCTGATGGGCCTCCTTCCAGAGGACACCCTACTATGCCTTTGGTTAGACATTTGTTAGTCACTGAGGACCCCGTTTACCCAGACCCATCGTCTTCTGAGAAGTCCACCATAACAGACGGCAACACAGCTCCGTTTAAGGCAGGGCACATAGGAAAGAATGGACGCCGAAGAAACCCTCCCAGCCACTACCTGTGAGAACTGTGGGCTGACACTGTGCAGCCGTCAGAGCCTGGCGAACCACCGTGCCAAGATCCATATGATGCGGCCTGTGTTCAAGTGCCACCTGTGCGGAAGGATGTACTCCTCGCAGCGCTACCTGGACAACCATATGTTTAACGAACACAGCAACTGCAGGGCCGGATCTCAGTTGCAAGTTCACTGCAAGCATGCTGATGTGGAATGTGCTTTATGTGGACAGTCCTTTTCCTCGCAGTCATTTCTAGAGAAACACACGGTTACAGAACATATAGTCAGAAGGACTGATCTGTCGTCTTCCTTGATGAGCATAAGAACAACTACAACAACAATCCTAGAAGACGTGTGTCTAGTCCAGATGACATTGCACAGCATTATCAGAGTATAAACTGAAACAGAGACTCTCTGCCTCACCAGTGAGAGAGACTGCTGTGTGAAGATTGACTGATACTGATTTGACTTCCTTAACTAAGTCTCAGAATGTGGTGTGCAATGCAGATACTGATTTTAACTTCCTTAAGTCGTCAGAAAGTGATGTGCAATGCAGATACTGATTTTAACTTCCTTAAGTCATCAGAATGTGGTGTGTGCAATGCGGATGCTGATTTTTAACTTTCTTAAGTCATCAGAATGTGGTGTGCAATGCTGATACTGATTTTAACTTCCTTAAGTCATCAAAATGTGTGCAATGCGGATGTCTGGGATGTTCATGGGAAACGTACACTGGCAAAGTTTGATTGTGTGGGGCATTCCTCTGAAATATGTAAAGCTGGTTTTGTTTACACTGTTTTGGTCTGTGATGTCATGGTGGTGTGTGTGTGTGTGTGTGTGTGTGTGTGTGTGTGGCCTAGACTAGTTCCGTGGCCTCTGTTCAGCTGATGCCAGTGCTGTGTTCACTGTTGTTCTGTGCTGAAGTTCATGGCAGTCAGAGTTGTGTGTGAATGGCTTAAACTTAAGATCTGGGGTGGTTTCGAAAGAAAGTATTTGACTGAAGAATGACAAGGATTGTAAAGGTGGAAAGAAAAAACCTTAGATGAAAACAAATCAAACTACGGGCATGTTGTGTCCCTGAGGATCTTCAGTCAGTCATCAGCTTAAGTCACTATGGGATGAAAAATCTCTGTGGTTCATGCCCAAGTACCTGTTAGATGAAATGTTACAATTGTATGAACAACGTCCCTGTGGGACGAAACATCCTGATTGTTTTGCCTCAGCCTCTGTGGAGTGAAACACACCACTAAGTTTGCCAAAGACCTGATGGAATGAAGTATTGCTCATACCATCCATGGTCACTAATTTTTGTGCTGGAGGTTGCTTGGGATAAAATATCATTATCTTCACGACAAGATTTCTCAAGTAAGACATGTTGCTTCTCGTTTTGAAACATTGCTTGTACTCTTTATTTAGATCCCAGGATTTTCTTACCACCTTTATGACTGATTACAATTTCAATGCATTGATGTTAGAAGATTATGTAACTACAGAGAAGTAGACTACTTCTCTGTAGTTACATAATCTCCTAACATCAATGCATTGAAATTGTTGATTCAGTGCATGGATTAAAACTTTTGTGTGCCATTTTCATCTGAAGTGATCAGTGCATCGTATCTAATTTCAGTGCAGTTTGCTCCAGCGAGACTTTCACTGTACTCTCTGAATTTCTACATCTGAAACACGAGATCCTGACCAGATTTCCAAAAGCATAGTTGACACTGTGTATTCTCATAGATAGTGACAAAGGAGACAGGTTACATTTCATTGGTTCCCAGTTGACCACAGCAGACCAACCAGTGATGCTGACCTGTTTCTTGTCCTCAACAGACCGGGCGGCAGCACGTCCAGTTTGGGATGAACTATCAGCTGCCTCGCTCCTACGTGCCAACATGCTCCAAGGAGGTGACGAAACAAGACTTGCAGCATCTCTTGCAACAGAAGCTGCCTCTGAGGAAGATTGCCGTTCTGCTGGAAATATCACGCCCCACTCTGTACAAACTGCTCCGTAAACACGGGCTGGACTCGGCCTTCAAGAACATCACCAACGAGAAAGTGGTGGCCCGAATGCAAGCCATTGTTGCCGAGTGTCCCCAGGCGGCATCTGATTCTAACCTGATGATGGCCAGGCTAAGGCAGCAGGGCTTCTTCGTGGGGATGAGCCGCCTGGTGTTTTGCTGCAGAAATATCTGGGGGGAAATGGCTGATTTTTGTGGACCTTGTATATTGTATGCAGAAATGCTATAGGGAAAATGGCGGATTTTCATAGGCCTTGTGTACTGTATGCAGAAATATGGAAGGGGTGAATGGCTGATTTTTAGGCCTTGTGTACTGTATGCAACACCTAAGGGGGAAATGGCTGATTTTTTGGGCCTTGTGTACTGTATGCTGGGGAAGGTGGCTGATTTTGTGGGCCTTGTGTACTGTATGCAGAAACACCTAAGGGGGAAATGGCTGATTTTTGTGGGGCCTTGTGTACTGTATGCAGAAACACCTAAGGGGAAGGGTGGCTGATTTTTGTGGGCCTTGTGTACTAAATGCAGAAACACCTAAAGGGGAAATGGCTGATTTTTGTGGGCCTTGTACTGTATGCAGAAACACATAAGGGGTGAATGGCTGACTTTGTTGGCTTTGTGTACTGTATGCAGAAACACCTAAGGGGAAAGTGGCTGATTTTTGTTGCCTTTGTGTACTGTATGCGGAAACACCTAAGGGGAAAAGGGCTGATTTTCGTGGGCCTTGATTTTTGTATGCAGAAATACCTGTAGGGACATGGCTGTTAATCATGGGCTTGAGTGGCCTTGTGTACTGTTGGCAGAAATACATGGAAGGGAGAGGGAAAGTGAGGGGGGGGGGGGGGGCACAGGTGACCTGTGACCATCAGTTGCCTTGTGTACTGAATACAAAAGTATGTAGCAGGGCACTGTGGACTTTGGTGGTCGTGACTGGCCTGGAGTTGTGTATGCAGAAGTAACTGTGGGGACATGGCTGATGTTGCTGGTCAGTTGATCTGGTGCTGCCGAGACAGAGAGATTGATACCTACATACTTCACAGTGACATGAAACGCTTGACAGCCCATACAGCAGAGTTATGCTGTGCATAAGGTGTTTAATACTAACAGTTTGATGCCACCTTCTTCATCCCCACCTCACCCCATCCCCACTCCTACCCACCTGACTTCCACATCACCTGCTTTTGAAAAAGGAAGGTTGAAAAAAAACATTGTTAATATAAGTAAGTGTCATAATGAGAGAAGAGTGTTTTGCCTTTGTAGTTTATCTATCAATTCCCACCCATACCCTGCTTACCTGTATCCGGTTTGTCCATTTGTTAATCCACAAATAACTGTAAAGTGTTTCTTTGTTTTCTTTTCAGTATTCTAAAAGCGTTTTTAAACAAAAATCAACTATTTCTATCATTTTGTTACATTTTTTTCACATCATGGATCGTTTCAAGCGAACATCAAACAGAAGTATGTTAAAAATCAAAATTTGCAACCATCTTCTTGATGACTGTATTTGTTTGGTCTCAGTGGCCCCATCATATTTCTGCCTTTTGTGGAGCCTGCTGGTGAAGGACAAGAGGCCTGACAAGTGTGTCCAGACAAGGGTTAAACACTGTTTTTCTTCAGGGTATGAGCTTTTCAGGCAGCCAAGAGTGCTTTCGCTTCCGGGGGTACTGCTTGGTTGTGACAAAACCATCTGGCATCAATACAGATTTAATGTTCACAGTATTAGTCTTTCTGGGCAAAAAAAAAAAAAGGATTGAAACCATGCATCTTTTATTTCAAGGTGTAAGTTTACCAAGACTGAAGGATTGGTTTTATACATGTACTTGTTTCTTCTGCTGTTGAGCTTTTCAGTTGTATACATATATGAGTGCGTGTGTTTGTGTAACAAATATACATGTAAATATATGTTGTTGTTTTTATTTAATTGAGAAATAGAGAGGCATATCACTGAGTTATATTCCATGGATAAGATTCTTATTCCCTAACACTCCAGCCTTCCCTCCCCCACCCCCACCCATCCCACCCTCAACTCGAGTTAGAGTGCTCACTTTACAGTCCCTCAGTATGCCAGTTTTTGTCATTGGTTGTTTGTGTAAGTTTTGTAGTCATTTTCGAGAAAGGTATGAAGCTGCTCCATTTTCCCATACTCTTTGCCATGAGTCATAACACATCTCCCAAGTGGGGAAGAGAAAGGGTGATGAGGCAAAGGAAAGAAGGGGAGGGGGCATGAGGAAAGAATCCTTCTTAGGAGGGACATTTTGTGTATTTTTTCCCACATTGTCATGTAGTCTGTTGAATTCAAGTTCTATGTATAATGTAGACAAAAACCTGGTTGACAAGAACGACGAGAATGGTGGTAGTTTGCCTAGTTTGGGTTTGGTGCCCTGCTCTGGCACATTCTGAAAGATGAACACAGTATTGTGGGCGGCGAGAATGCTGGTTTCTTGTCAGGCGCTTGGGGTATTCAACTGTCGGAAAGTGGGAACAGCCTTTACTGACGACATCATTCCTCTGCTCTGCTCTCCTGGCATCTCCCCTCCCATGCCCCCTCACTGGTCTCACTTCCACTTTGGGATTTGAAGCAGAAATGATGAGTGGTTATCTTGCTGTCATGGTATAGCATCCCCCCACCCTCCCTTTTTTCTGCTTTAAACCTGTCTAGTTTATTTCTTGTCCTTTGTTTTTTTTGTATATCATAATTATATTAAAAAAGTTTGTTTTATGGCAGGCAACTGCAGTTTTCTTTTACCTCAGGGGAGAGAGGGCAGGGTTGACTTTTATTCATAATATGTCCTTTGGTAAAGTCATGCATTTTGTAGTACTATATGTTTTATATTAAGGACTCTTAAATGATGTCTAATAATCTGATATTTTTTGGCGGCTGTGGAAATATACTTATAACAGCAAAAGGGTCAGATTTTTATCAGTTTGTGAGAGCAGGAACTTCCAGAAGCTTGTCTATTGTTGGCAACCAGATTTACCACACATATACTGAGGGTCACACAATCTACCTAGTTTAATGCTTTCTATTCCACAATCACAAATCTGCTGATTCCTAGGAAGAGCACTACTGTAACTAGTTAGTGAAACTTAAGAGGTTACACAAAACACTTCTGACATGCTTAGTTTTAGAGTATTGGCATAAAATGTTCAGGCATAAAATTTGAATAACTCGTAGCCTAATGAGACAGTTGGACATTTGAACATGAATGCTTTATTATGACTTGTACAATTTATTTTTAGAATCCAGTAACATTGAAATTAGAATGTATAGACAAAGAGGTACAAGCATTTTTAGGAATTTTGGTTTCACAATCACTTGAAAAGGGTTCAGAATCTTCACTGTCACTTTTGTTCATTAAGTTACCTCAGTGTGCCTCGTTATTCTTGTCATGAGTCATAAACAGCTCTGCAGCTTCCTCTGCTGCTACTTCCCTTTTATGCTGCCCTTGTGCTCAAACATTTTTTAGAAAAAAAAGGTATTGTGAAAGTCCATGAATACAAGCAGATTTGACAGAGCTAGACCAAACAGTGTGTTTGAGTTTTAGCCGTCCGTCTGTGAATATGCAGCTGCAAAAAGCAAACTATGCAAAGTAAGAATAACTCGACTGTGACTAGTACTCTTGATATACTGGTACCTGGACAACAGTGGAAGTAAGTAAGGGTAGTACAAGTTAATCTTTAGCTGAGGTAGAAGAAGTTCATCCGAATGAATCCTTTGTCCTAACATAATCTAAGAAAGACAATTTCTTTCCAAAAAAAAAAAAATCAGATGTAATGAAAAATATATATGAAAATGTGTTGCATGATAGTAAATAAGGTTTTGCATTGGAACAAAAAATATTGTTTTATAGAGTATTGTAAAACTGAGTTTATGCATAGAAACAGATGTAAATGCTAAAGCATATGCAATGATTGTCTTCAACTTGAATGTAAAGAAAGGCATTGAAAACACTGGTCTTTACGAACAACTGTCATTCCTTAAAGCTTTTTCATTCTATGAAGCTTTTTTCCATATTCACAAGTGTTCACAAATGGGAAGACATGGCAAAGGGGAATTAACACACAGAAGAGTAAAGATTCGTCCTAATACAGCTAGAAACTGGGAAAAAAAAAATGAAAGAAAGTAGCAGGACCAGTGGCCTGAGAAGAGGTACGGTGCAGCATTGACAGCGACAGGACTATGAGCATGCCCTCTGTGACTTCGTCACCACCTGACACCACTAGCCGCTGTCTAACCAACTTGTTTGGTTTCTTCAGCAGAGGAGACGTCCCTCTCTGGACTCCGCCCGACCTCTCATGCCTCCTCCTGGACCCCTGGTGGGACCTCCTCGACCCTTGGCCGTGGCCCCTGACATACACCACCCGGATTTCTCCACCCAAGAGGACGTGAAGCCTCACAATTTCCTCATCCCTGCCCCGGTCGACTCGATGAACACTCAGCCCAGAAGCACGGCCGCGGGCACAACAGTGACACAAAACTTTCTGAATGTCAGCGTTGGGGACAGGCAGCCAATCAGGATGACTGACACTCCATGCAGCCAGGACCCCATCAAGCACCTGACAGCTATGGTGGACCGACAGCTGACAGATCCTGGACCGGCCGCCAGACTGATGGACTGGTGACTGTGTCCTTTCCCTTGAGTGACGTCCTGTGCAAAATGAACTAGATGCAGCAGCCAGTGTAGCATACCAGAATACTTGAACCGTCTGCAAGTTTTCGTAGCGTTCTTTAGAGATGTTTTCCTACTTAATGGTAAGGGGGGAAAAAACTGTGTGTTATGGACTACGCAGCAAAGTATGTATGTGACCAGAATTGCACTTTCCCCACACACATACACATGCACACACCATTACTAAAGCGGATGGCATGTAGCCTGATCATGTGTAGAGGATGGGGTAGAAATATGTTTTTCTACATGGGTTTTGAACAATGAAAAACCTGGAGCATGGCTGAGAATGTGTCAGAGCCTGTGTGAGAAAAGGTATGCTCTCCATGTCAGCTTCTTTTGACTGCTCAGGACTAGAGAATAGATTGGATCTCAGTCAGTGTGTGTGTGTTTTTTTTTGTCAGCAGTTTTTAATACTGTAAAAATCATATCTTTCTCACAAGTCCGAGTCCCCCATCCCATCTACCACCCAGATAGATATTTTCCGTAATATTTATACAACTTTTTCTTCTTTTTTTTTTTGCTGACCTTAAGCAGTTTTCTGGATATTTGAAAAAAAAAAAAAAATGAAGGTATTATAGAAAACAGTTGCTTATTCTCTGACTTGTATAAGCCATAGAAACGTGGGTGGGGAAGTAAGTAATTCCATGTGATCTCCAGTAGCTTTTGTTTTGTTTATTGAACATGTGAAAAATGTCTTCTGTCATAAGGCTTGTGTACATTGCTGGACGCACAATGTGTAAATGCAGACTGGATGTGTTGACTACGGGTAAGTGTCCAGACGTTAGCGTGAACAGTGGGTGGGATGAAATGATAGTTCAGCCGTCACAATGGGTAAAAAAGTGTTGACATGTTCATCGACTTTTTTGCCCCCTCACATATCCACATATGTATATCAACAGCTTTTGGGTTTGTTTTTTTTTTTTGGCCTGAATCATAATGGTAATGATGGTTTATCAAACAGGGGTAGTGAGTGGTGTCTTGAGTGGAAAGGGCATCGCAACATGTCGTGGTGCTGTCCCTGGAGATGGAATGTTGCTGGGGAATGAACAACGGAAAGATTAGACCCAAAGGCCTCCACTGCTTGCTTTACACTCTCGTTGAGGTGCAGGTTCTGGGAGGGGGGGGGGGGGGGGGGGGGGATGTACTGTGTACAGCCATGAGAGTAAACCATAGTCGTATTATGGGAAGGATCCATCAGGTTCACCATTAGTTGTTGCCATTTGTAGGAACAGTCTTCACCATTAGTTGTTGCCATTTGTAGGAACAGTCTTCACCATTAGTTGTTGCCATTTGTAGGAACAGTCTTCACCGTTATTTGTTGCCATCTGAAGAGACAGTCTTCACCATTAGTTGTTGCCATCTGTAGGAACAGTCTTCACCATTAGTTGTTGCCATCTGTAGGAACAGTCTTCACCAATAGTTTGTTGTCATCTGTAGGAACAGTCTTCATTAGTTGTTGCCATCTGCAGAGACGGTCTGCACCATTAGTTGTTACAATCTGTAGAGATGGTCCTCACCATTTGTTGTTGCCATCTGTAGGTACAGTCTTCACCATTAGTGATTGCCATCTGTAGGAACAGTCTTCACCCATTAGTTGTTGCCATCTGTAGAGACAGTCTTCACCGTTAATTGTTGCCATCTGTAGGAACAGTCTTCACTATTAGTTGTTGCCACCTGTAGAGACGGTCTTTACCATTAGTTGTTGCCACCTGTAGAGATGGTTTCACCTGGTTGTTGCCATCTGTAGGAACAGTCTTCACCATTAATTAGTTGTTGCCATCAGTAGGAACAGTCTTCACTATTAGTTGTTGCCATCTGTAGGAACAGTCTTTACTATTAGTTGTTGCCATCTGTAGGAGCAGTCTTTACTATTAGTTGTTGCCATCAGTAGGAACAGTCTTCACCATTAGTTGTTGCCATCTGTAGAGATGGTCTTCACCTGGTTGTTGCCATCTGTAGGAACAGTCTTCACCATTAGTTGTTGCCATCTGTAGGAACAGTCTCACTATTAGTTGTTGCCATCTGTAGGAACAGTCTTCACCATTAGTTGTTGCCAAATGTAGAGACGGCCTTCAGCATGTGCAGGTAAAAGACCTGAACAGAGTAACCACGTTGTGGACAATTTTGTATTTACCTGGAGCAGTGTTTATATTGTTTGATTGAACATTGTCATGCATTGAGAAACAAATGTGTTGCATATTCATAGATTTTATTTGATTAATCAAAATTAATCCTACAATAAGTAATGAGACGAAATACTGCGATACTTAATAACAGACTTGATCTTGATCTTGATGCATAGTTGACAGGGTCACACTGTGGCATAACATCGACTTCTGTGTTGCTGTGTGGTTTTAATTTTATAACAACTGCAGCAGCAAAAAGAACAAAACAAGAGCAGCAATAACAATAACTTATATGAATGAATAATATCCTTCCCTCTTCTCTTGTTTGTTTTTTGAACTTTTGTTTGTTGTTTCACTCAAAACTTTGCAATTTGAAATCAGTGGAATTGATAATCTTACTTTGACCTGTATACTAAAATTGTCAAAGTTCATATGTCAATGTAGCTAAAGCACATGACAACTGATCACATGCACATTGACGCAGTGCAGACAACTTCTAAGTGAATACGCTCTAAAAGTGTGGAAGCACTAGGTCATTTCAGTGTAGCAAAAATAACTGGTCACTGGTTTGTGGTCAGTAAACGATTGTTGCCACTAAATCTCCAAGAGTCAGAACTTACAATGCTAGCTGCGCTTGTTAGTGTACATATCTATAGACAATGAAAAGAAAAAAAGAAAGAAAAGAAGGAAGAGAGTGGGGAAAACGTTTAAAAGCAAAAGCAGGAATTCATCAACATCGTAGCATGAGAGGTAATGAGGGGTCGTTGAGGGATCGTTAATTGTGCAAATCTTTTTACTGCTTCCACAGGTAAACAGGCTTTTGTCCAAATAGGCAGAGCTAAGATTGATTATAAGTTGTTGTTAATCAGCCTTTTTTTTTAAGGGGGGATGGGTAGAATGAAGGGGGGATAGGGGAGAGGAGGAGGATAGGTGGAAGGATGCAAGCTTGGTGATGATTATATTCATCAAGAAAAATGTAATGAAAGAACTTTTTTTTTAAATGCAGCTTACATACATCAGTGTCAGAGGTTGGTTGAGCATATGTATGATTAATCACTATCTGTTTTTGGTTTAAGCTGTCAGTGTTAAAGCTTCCTCCCATAGGTGCTATAATTAAGGTCAAAAGCCATGTAGTTCTTTTCTAGTCTGAATATGAAGTCGGAGTTATTGCATACTCTTTTTACAGGGGACGTAAGAGTGAGATATGCGGAGACAAGCTGTGCCTGCATTGCAGTGTGTGATGATGCTTTTTCCTATGCATTGTGTTTTTGCTCTTAAAAAGGTAATAAAAGTACCCATCCCATTCCCTTAAAAAAGAAGAAAATCAGAGGGGGCGAAGAGGGGGGTAGCGGGAACCAACAAGTCTTTACTTTCAATTTGTTGCAGTGTTTTTTCTCTCCTAAAAGTCCCTTCTTCAGTTTTTGTTGTGTTAATTAACTCATTTATTTATTAATTTTATCATATTTTATTTAATGTTGTTTGTTTATTTATTCATTCTATTATTTTTTTATTTTTTGAGGGGGGAGGGGGGTGGGGTGGGGATGCTGTCTCTTCTTCAGTGCCTTCCCCACAAGCATTAGTTGCGAACTGCTCCTTCTGGATCTCCCTACTCACCACTGCCCTTTCCACAGACAAAGCCACTCCCAGTCTCGTCCTGTTGCACAGCCCTAGCTCCAAGGTCCACCGGACTGCTGTTGTTGGGAACTACAACAACATGAACGTGGATATGAATGCTTACAGGGAAGTTGGGAGAGCAGGCATGGGAGTGAGTCATCGAGCAGGAATAGAAGACAAAGCAGGTAACTGCATCCCCCCCCATCCCCCTCACCCCCCCCCCCCCCCCCCCCCCCCCCTCTGTTTCCCATACCTCTTTTGTTCCCCTGACCGCCCTCCAAAAGGAAAATGTCAAGAAGCAAACTGCACAACTTGAACCTTGGTAGAGTGTTGGCGTACTGTGCGGGCTGCCTGTTTGCGCGTGCCATCAACAAAGCCAACAGCAAACTGTGAGCGAGTGCGTAGCATAGAATTTTGAAATGTAGGATTCTTATCCAGTTATTGAAGATCATGGGTTCCACTGTGTGTGCAGTCGTGATTTTAACAGAACCGGTACAGTAAACTCATACTAAATGGATGTCAACATGAAAAAGATGCAAGTCGCATTTCTGTGTGTTTTTTATGATGATGTAATGGCTATTGGAGCTTTGCAAGATAGATGTGTAGGCTTTCTATGTCTTGAGTAGGTATTATTGCTGTTATCATTATTATGATTATTATTATCAATGACACATTTTTATATTGTTATTATTAGTTACAAAGTGAGGCGACTGCAGGCAAAACTCTTTAAAAAAAAAAAAAAAAGAAACTTTAAAAGTTCAGAAAACAGTAAACAAGTGGGGTAGTTTTTGCTCTCCCATAAGGAAACCTAACAGTTCAAAAAACAGTAAACAAGTGGGGTAGTTTTTGGTCGCATAAGGAAACCTAAGTTCATTTAATAAACCTGCCAAACATGAACAAACAAATGACAAGACTTGTGAGTCGTGTGTTCACATTTGGCAGAATCACTACATGAACTTTTTCAGATTTATTTTATTAATATTTGTTGTTGTTGTTGTTGTTGTTGTTGTTAATTACACGGTTACTGAAATAGATTTCCCTCATAAGAAAACAGAAGCAGAACTACACTTTTGTATCTTTTTCTGTCTGTCTCTCTGTTTGTTTTTCTGTCCCCCCCCCCCCCCCCCCCCCCCCACACACACACACACACCCTCTTTAACACGGTTTTCCCTCCTTGAGTATATAAATAGGTATGCATTTGTGTGTGAAGTGGGGGTGGAGGGGGAAGGGGAGAAGGGGAGAAGAGGAGAGGGAGAGAGAGAGAGAGAGAGATCTTTCCTTGTTTGAGTATGTAAAGGTATGCATTTGTGCATGTATATGTTTATGGCGAGGGAGAGAGAGAGAGGTGTGTGTGTGTGTGTGGGGGGGGGGGGGGGGGGGGGGGGGGGGGGGGGGGGGGGGGGGGGTGGAATCAACTTCCACTTCTTTTTCTTCTTCTTCAGTTCCAGGTTGCAGTTCCTATGTTTGTTCAGTTCAACAGTCAGTTATTTTAATGTACAACAGTATGACCTATTGCACCCTCCCTTTATGACGGCCCACTCCTGTTTCAGTGATGGTCTTTGCTGGATATCCATTGTGTTTTCCATACCAACATAAACTAACTGATGTTAGTGTGCATTGTTGGGTGTTACGCATGCATTATATAGCGGTATCCCCTCACATACTGTGGCTGCAGTATATACAAGAAAAGAAAGAAGTGTTGTGAACTTGTTCAGAAAAAGGAAATCTAGCGGCTCAAGAACCCACTGACCTGAGAGTGTGGGTGTCAGTCTGCATTAGGATATGTTACTCATTGTTACGTATTGGAGGACGAGAACGCTCCATGGAGCATACCACATGATGATTATTACTCAGCATTGAATTTCTTATTGAGTTTTGTGATGTGCACACTAACTGGACACCACCATTCTGCATTACGGCTGATTTTCACAAATGCCTTGTTCCACCTGAGCTTGTTCCACAGAGTTCCGCCTGATGTGAATGTTTTATTTCATAGTTAGAAGGAAAGGGATAGGTTTCGTTTGATCTCTCCAAGATATTCCGCCTGATATGACTTTTCCTTTGTTTTGAAAGAAATCAATCGTTTTCATTTGTTCTCATTTCAATGTTGTCGGTCATGGTCTCTGTTTTTAAGATCAGTCTTTTGACATGAAGTCTTTTGATTTGTACATAGTTTTGTTTTTTTCACTTAGTCCTGGTGCAGTTTCTTTTGTTTGTTGGACTATGAACAACATGTCCTGACTTAAATGTTAAGAGAGATTGCACTGATCCATTTGGGTGAGAATCTAGGGACTTTAAAACAAAGGATTCTGGGCTTAGGTTTATAGAGCGCGCACAGATAATACAGT
Source organism: Conus betulinus (assembly GCA_016801955.1). NCBI lineage: Eukaryota > Metazoa > Mollusca > Gastropoda > Neogastropoda > Conidae > Conus > Conus betulinus. The sequence continues at coordinate 349,159 of JADBJO010000097.1, read as the reverse complement.
GTGTAAGCAACTAAGTTGTCTGTGAACATACAGTGAAGTTGAAGTGTACAATGTTAGGCACTTGGTAATATGTATACAGGGTACACACAAGGCTGTACATGGCACTGTAATGCCTGAAGGCTTCGCAGTCCTTTAGCATGCAGGTAATATCCCCTGTCTGAAAAGCAGCATCACTCTACAAATGGTCTGAAAGGGGGATTAGAATGTCTTACTCTCAGACACACTGCATGTATGCATGCACACACAAGCATGCATGCACGTACACGCACACACACACACACACACACACACACACACACACACACACACACACACACACACACACACACACACACACACACATGTTATTCTCACTGATATCACTTTTAGTGGGAAGACGTTAAACTGAAGAACAACAACAATGTTATTCTATCATTGAAGACTTAATGTTTGTGAAGTGCATAAAGGTGTCCAGTATAACCGCCTTCCCCTCTGTAAACTCAGATCCAGTATACCTAGAGCAGGAGAGCAATACTTCCACTGTATATGGATGTTGGCTTAGAACCTGCTGTTCCTTGGCTTAGAACGCTACTGTTTCTTGGCTTAGAACGCTTAGAACGAACGCTTAGAACGCTACTGTTTCTTGGCTTAGAATGCTACTGTTTCTAGAACTACTGTTTCTTGGCTTAGAATGCTACTGTTTCTTGGTTAGGAACCAGGGAGTCCTTCAGTTTGTCCATCGCTCAGATTCCTGCTCACCCAGTATGTTTATTTGTGACTGCCAACACGCCTTGTGAAGGAAAACAAATGTTGTGTGTGTATGTTTTTTAAGAAGCAAATGACAGTTGTCCAAAAGAGCACTCTAGATGTGTGATGTACTATTGTAGGGGAATCCAGCCTTTTTGTGGCATTCACCAGGAAACATTGATGTGGACACAAAGGGATTGAAGCACCAGCAGGTCTGCAAAGTTGTTGAAACGTGGGATCTGAAAAAAAAAAACATGTTTGACCTTGTTACTCCAGCTGGTACTGTTAGTGCTTGAGTCGTGGATCTCACTGAGCCTCAAGACCTGTGTGTGTGTGAGTGTGTGTGTGTGTGTGTGTGTGTGTGTGTGTGTGTGTGTGTGTTTTCATGAGTGTGTGCGTGCATGTGTTTGTGTGTGTATGTGTGTGTGTGTGTGTGTGCGTGTGTTTTACATGGGTGTGTGTGTTTTGTGTGTGTGTGTGTAATTTTCTGCATGATTGGAATTCAGTCCAGGCAATACATACATTTCAGAAAGTTCTGCTGATAGTTACTTACTATACATTTTGTTTCTTCATAATTAATGTACTGCCATTATTTCTTATGCCATTTGTGTGCTGCTTTTAAGTTGCTCTGGTCCTGTAACATGAAAAAAGAAATGTCCACCTCAGAGTCAGTTATATCTATGGAATTTTGAAAATAATTGTTTTGAAATTTGCTAATTGGTGGATTCTTATTGGCCATGTGATTGTTGCAACACACACTGGTTTTGAACTGCTATTTCATGGATTCTTCTTGGCTCTAGAAAAATTGTTTCTGTCTAGTGTATGATCTCAAAAGCTTCTGTTTGTCATGCCAGTATTATTTTCTGGTTTTCAGTTTTATTGTCTCCTTCATGTCTCCTCCCCCTCCCCCTTCCCCCCTCCTCCCCCTTTCTCCCTCTTCCCTGTAAATCAGAGTTTCACTCTGCATTAGATTTTGTGTGTATGTGACTGTGATCCTGCTATTAAAGTTGCCTCATTCCGTCTTTGGGGATTATGTCTAAAGTTAAAACTAGAGAGTGTTTTTCCTGTCTTTTCTGTTTTGTCACCCATTTCAGTGGCAAGGAGAGGATGGAATGGAATGATGATTTTTTTTTTTTTTTTTTTTTTTTGCAATCTGCAGTCTGCCCAAATGCACTGATCACAATGCTGACAACGCTGTCTTTGAAATAGTCGGTGACCTCCTTGCTGCTCTTGACTTGAGTCAAACCTCTCCGCTGTCTTTCCTGGACTTTTCTGCTGCTTTTGATACAATCAGTTGTTGTGAGCCCTTGTATTGTCTTTTGTATACTTGTGGGACCTCTTGTAAATTTTGTTGTTGTTGTATGGTTTCAGTCATATCTCTCTGGTTACACACAAGTTGTGTCTATTAATGGTTTTCTTCTCATCCAGCTGCTTTGTGGTTTTTGGGTGTTGCAGGGATCCGTGTTGGGGCCATGTTCACTTTGTCCTTTATACACAACCCATCTCTCTGAGATCATTATCCATCATAACTTTTCTCATCACTTTTTTTCCAGTGACTCTACATGTCTTGTGATATTTCTCAGGATCTTTGTTTTCCATCACACACATTTATGTGTTTCAGATGTTGAAGCTTATCTGTCATACACAGCTATGTGTATTTCAGATATTGAAGTGTGGATGACAAACAACAAATTTCGCCAAACAAAGGCAGAGCTGAAATGATTTTCATTGCTTCCTGAAGACTCCTGTCTTTTGACTGTGTTCCCACTTCTGCCTCATTCAGACCTATGCTGTTTCACATCCAGTTTCCTGTGTCTGTTGCGCTTGCTGCTTGGAGTTTCGCGTCATTTGTTTTGTTTGCCAGCTTCTCTCTGAGGATGCTACCACACTTTTATTTCTACTTTTGTTCTCTCGAGACTGGATTACTGTAGCTCTCTCCTTATTGGCTGCCCACAGACTCTTCTTACATTCTTTACTGTGCCTCAAATCCCAGAATGGTTTTGGCTCCTTCCTATCATACCTATTTTCTCCAAGCTGTACACTCCATTATGACAGTTTTCTCCTTAAACTGATATTCATCTCCTCTGCATCCCTTGCCTTTGCGCCATGACCACCAGCCAACATTAATTTGCTTTGTAGGCACCATCCTCATGGAACAAACTCTTTTTTCACTCCACAGTTCTAGTAGTAGTTATCTGTCATCCTTCAGATCTTCACTTATATCTACTCTCTTCACATTCTGATTTACATCTTTTGATCTGCCTTTACCAGTTGCTCTTTGGGAGTGTGTGTGTGAGAGAGAGAGAGAGAGAGAGGGGGGGGGGGGGGGGGGGGGGGGGGGGGGGGGGGGGACATGATGGCTGGGGGAATGTGCATGAATTATTGCATGAGTGGGTGAATGCATCTTGATATTTGTGCTGTTTAGCTTTGTGTGTGCGTGCGTATGTGTGTGCGTGCGTGTGCGTGTGTGTGTGTGTGTGTGTGTGTGTGTGGTCTTAATGTATTTTTTTTGTTGTTGTAAGCACTTAAAGTTTATATAGAGATTTTTTTTCTTCTCTCCTTCTTCATCTTTTCGTCGTCTTCGTATTATCATTAAAAGTAGTAGTAGTAGTATGTACACATGTAAACATGATACTGTAGTTCAAGTTCCATCCAAACTTGGAGGAGGTTAAACTCTTCACAGGTGATAATTCATGAGAAGAAAAACCTCCTTTAACTTGGCTGTGTCAATCAAGGCTTGACACCAGAATCCCAGATCAGGGTGGCAATGCTTTATCCACTTGGACTTCCAGGCCACGATTTTTATTTTGATGAATATCATATGTGTGTTGTACCCTTGGCTGGAACTTTATGCTTCGTGAAGAGAGGTGGAGGCTGGGCAGCATTGAGCTTTGCACTGTGATGCAGCATAGTCAGAAACGTATAGAGTGACACAAGCTAGCAAGCCCCTATGATCTCAGAAACTTATAGAGTGACACAAGCTTGCAAGCCCCTATGATCTCAGAAACGTATATAGGGACACAAGCTAGCAAGCCCCTATGGTCTTAGAAACGTATAGAGTGACACAAGTGCCCCTATGATCTCAGAAACGTATATAGGGACACAAGCTAGCAAGCCCCTATGATCTCAGAAACGTATAGAGTGACACAAGCTAGCAAGCCCCTATGATCTCAGAAAAACGTATATAGTGACACAAGCCAGCAAGCCCCTATGATCTCAGAAACGTATATAGGGACACAAGCTAGCAAGCCCCTATAATCTCAGAAACGTATATAGGGACACAAGCTAGCAAGCCCCTATGATCTCAGAAACGTATATATAGGGACACAAGCTAGCAAGCTCCATGATCTTCCTATTTAACAACACCATCTTTTTCAAAGTTTTTACCTTTTGCATGCTGAACACATATGTTTACCTGGAGCAAGGTGGATTTGTTTTCTAGAAAACAAACTCAATGAATTCTGGGAAGGACTACAACTGAAAAAACAAAAAACCCTGACAAGTTGTTCGTCATCTTTGCCTATGTACATGTGCTGATATGTGTTGCTATTTTTCACATAAAAAAGTCTCCTTTGAAATAACACTGTCAAGCAGTTGTTTCCTGCTTGCATCTTTGTTCGTATGTAGTTCAGACCTCCATCTTGCTTTAACATTCAATCATTCAGTTGCTGCCATGGCAACATAGTGATATCCCAGCATGTTAGCTCTTGGTCTTAAAATAGGCACACAGAAACATCCCATGGGACTTGTTTGTGAAAATGAGGCAGCCATGTTGACAGCAGTAATGGCCTTGTCATGCCTAATGGATGTTTATCACTTTCTTAATGATGATAATAATAGTAACAGTATTATTGGTATTGTTATTATCATTGCTGTCATTATTATTATTGTTAAGAGTATTCATATGAGACAAAGCTCAAAACACTTTTCAATCTACACTATCCTTTACACAATGGGCTGCCTACCTAGGAAGAGCCAACTGAAGAGCTTCCTGCTGGTGTCACATTCAGTCATTTCCTGCATCATTCAGTCTGTTAGTCAATCAGTTTTTCATTTATATTTTCATTTACTCGGTGCATGCTATGTGTACATGTCTTATTCATACCAACTGCTAAACTGACCTTCTCTTCTGAAAGTTTGTGATGGGATTTTAGGTGTGTAAAAGATGTAAAGCAGGAGTTCACACATGGAACCTGGATTTATAAACTCATCAAAAGGACTTTTCAGAAAGTGAGATATAACCAATGTTAACTCTGAGGAAAAACATTTCCCCTATGCAGAAATGTCCCAGTAGAGATTCAAACTCGCAACCCTAGGATCATCAGGATCATGGGACAGGCGCTCGAATGACTGAGCTATTTCAACCTCTGTATGGTACAACACAGTATTCTACAATACAGTGGACTATATCAATGTGTAATACAAAACGGGTCACGTCATCTCTTGTGTCAGTAATGTTTGTCCATACAACATGAGTTAATCTGACAATAAAATGGTTTCATTCAGTCAGTCAGTAATGTTCTGTACAGACTGGATAGGTTGAAACAATACAGTCCGTTCAGTATGTTTTGTTGCACTACATCTATTGAGTATCTCTGTGTATGAACACACCTGCTCATCATGCAAAATCAGTCTCTTCTGTATAACACAGAACAGCACAGAGTGCATTATATTGCAAAATAACATAATACATTATGTTGCAATGTGATGCATTACAATACAATACTATGCAATAATAGCAATGATTCAGTTTTTTTTTTACAGCTTATTGTTACCAAGTCTGATGTGGGATCAGGGTATGACATTAACTCCAAAAAATCTCCAATACAACACAGTGCAGTGCAAGAGTAAAGTGCAGTACAATGGAGCACAGTAAAGTACAACACAGTGCAACAGACAAAAATGCAATACACTACAATGCAGTGTAGTTCAGTACAGTTCAAGACAAAAGAAGGGATAGCAGAGCAACATACAGTATTAAATTACGTAAACCAGCACAGTGACTTGGTTCAAGATGGTGCACAATAGAATGGCACAGTACAGGAAGGTGCGGGACTGTATGATTCAAAGCAGAGTGGTGGGCTGAAATTCTTGTCATTAAATCAGAAATTCACTGGGCAGTCCCATACAGTTTCTGTCATCCTTCACTTCATCATCGGTGTATTTTACCTCTCAAAACTAGTGCTAGGTATTCCACCATTTTCATTGTCATCAGTGATGTCTTTAGTTCTCACATCATCTGAACCAGCTTTACATGGAATCCTTTAGATGAAATCATAAACCAATGGACTTTTGTGCAACAACATTGACTAAAAAAAAGAAAAAAGGCAATAACAACAACAAACAAATAAACTGTGCATCTAGAAAGTTATCCTTGACTTGAAGAAAAAAAAAAATTGGCAGTTTCAAAGAAATTGAGTGTTTTGGGTCGATAGAAGCATCCATTAAAACTGGTGGGGAAAAAAGAGAGAAATCACAGATATGACGGGCAACAAATCTATTTAAACAACTCGATGAATAAATGAAAGGCTGATCACTGTGCCAACATATGGGACCATCAGCCAAAAAGTGTGAAAAAAAAACCCACCTCTTATAACAAGAAAGCGAATGCAGCATTCTCTGTGACTGACTAAACAGTTATAACAAGAAAGCGAATGCAGCATTCTCCGTGACTGACTAAACAGTTATAACAAGAAAGCGAATGCAGCATTCTCCGTGACTGACTAAACAGTTATAACAAGAAAGCGAATGCAGCATTCTCCGTGACTGACTAAACAGTTGTTGTCCCCATGGGCCTTTCAGATGGTGCCATACATGTGTTACATAACAAAATAATGTGTACAATCAAAAGGACTTCTCTGATGAGTGGTCTGATGATGGTCTGACATGCACAGCTCATTGTAGATTGGAGATGCTTGAAATTTGATTTGTTGGTCATGTGTGTAGCTGTGTTCAGGTAACGTCTCTGAGTGGGCTGAAGGTGGACAACCACACTAATAAATCAGAAAGGAAAGTAAGGCTATACAGCAACACGCAAAACTGTGCAGTAAAACCTGTGTTTCAGTACGATATGATAATACATGGTACAACTGTCTACCTGTTAGATTTTTTCACCTTTGAGTTTTTCTGCCTCTTTTAAATTGTCAACACCCTCTGTGATAATCTCTAGTAAGGTAAATTGTGGTCCTCAAAGGATGAGTAGTTCAACTTGACAGGTCATCAACAAGTGTGATCATTGATTAAACTGCAAATAAGACACAACCATGAGCTGGTGAAACCTGTCCAGTTGGTGACATCCAGATGCATGAAGTGTTCTCGGGAATGGAGCTGGTCCAGAGGCATGCCACTGTTGTCCAGCAAGTCTGCCCAACACGCTGAAAGGACAGATAGACTTCTTTGTTAGGTAATTGTCTTCATGGCTGGTTACATCAGCTTAATTCAGGTTCAACAGCCACTCCCAACTCTGCAGACATGACTGACTGGTAGAAGCATCCCAGAAGAGGTTGGGAATGGGGGTGGGGGTGGGGGGGGGGGGACATCTAACACCATCAAATGATAACGAATGTAGAGTGATATGCTGCAGAAATGCCAGTTTATACATCACTGCCTGAAAATACAACTAGCATAAGTCTGAAAATCAGATTTTACCGGAGACGAAAAAAAAACTGATTATTATCCCCACACCATATACTGCGAGCTAAGTTACAGTTCAAGTATTTTAATTACAGCATGTTTATTTTTAGGATAATATGATTGGGACTTGACTACATTATGCCCATTGGCCTGCTGTCATAGTATACCAAAAAATCTCAAAAATGCAAACAAAAAATTGTGTTACGGCAGTTATATTTCCAGAATCGATATTAAGCATCCAGCTTTTAAGTATGAGTGTGGCACTTAATCTATTCAGGCACCAATTCTTACAGAATTCTGTTAGTGCATTAACTCATTCTTTCTGTGTCTTCCTCTGAGTTTGCACCAAAAAAAAAAAAAAAGAAAAAAATGAAAATTGTGTCTTCTTCTCATCTGTATATATTTCACTACAAATAGATAGTGTACAGTCCTGATGATAACACAGAGAGGTAATCTAATTCTCTGATCAGAACATGGCAGTTTGTGTAGCAATGATGGCTCCCATAATGAGATGAAGTGACACCATTTTTGCCATTTTGTCATGTTGGGAGCCAATATCGCTGTTCTTGTTTATAATTTACAGTGTAAATATTCTTTGTGGCCTGTCCTACGATTTTCATTACTGTAATGATATGTTGAATTGTTCCAGTTAGATATCGGATGTTGTTCAGAGAAGGACTTTAAGGCCGTATAGGTCACTCAATGTGCATGTGACAAGTCATGTGACATGTTTCTAATCTTGTGATCAACTTTCAATGCAATTCTTTGAAATTGGATCTCTAGTGCTGATAAACACCTTGGTATGCTTGAAAGTGCTTGAAATGAAGATTTTGATTGATCAGTTCTTGTATTATAGGGGAAAAAAATTGACAGAACTAGACAAAGATTGATAAACATACTGAAAAAATCAACTTTCTTTCCTACTTGCCGAAGTGTCCCTTTCGTGTAGTCTTTGATCCAGATTCTGATAAAGCGACTGCATGAAACTACCAAAGAAAGCTATAAGTCTAACATTTTCTGTATCACTGTTACTGAATTTTACGCTGAAAATCCACGAAAAAGTGCATATTAAGTCCTTGAATTTTTTGTTTGTAATTCCATATTTAATTCTAGGAGTCATGACCTTGCCCTCTTATCTGAAAACCATCTGCTTTCACCAGCCGCCGTGGCGAAGTGGTTAGCGTCGCGGATTCCCGGCTGGGAGGTCGTGGGTTCGAATCCCATCAGAGTCATGTGGGTTTTTCTGCCCCGACCGGCTCCTACCCAGAGTTGAGTTTGCTACGGACTCAGTTGGGAAGACTGGGACCACACAGTCGAGTTTCATCCACTTAATGGATGCGTTTCTGAGAGTGTTGCTCAAATTTCCTGACCAACACTGCAGGTGCGTGTATCTCGGGGCTGGTTGACGCTGGGATATATTATGAAAGGAAGCGTAGAGTACAGCCCTGTCATGTAGTCTCAGACCGAAATGGAAATCCGTAGCATCATCTTAATCATCCTCATTCTCATCGATCAGCATTAAAAAAAAAAAAAAAAAAAAAAAATGTCCCAAGTTCTGTGGCCCTTCATGCCCTGCTCTCATGGTGACCTCAGTTTCGATGTCCTCTCCGCGTCTGTGGCCTTGGTTTGGTTCCGTCGGGGTCACCGGTATCGGCGGGTCCATGGGGGCTGTTGGACAGACGTGGTGGCGCCCTCCGGGGGGAGAGTTCACTCACGCCGGCTCCGCGACTAAGCAATTATTGTCGTCAGTAGGGGGCTTAGTAGGTGGTGTCCTGCGTATGTTAGATCAGAACAGGCGCCACTGAACACCACCGAAGTGACTCGGCAGCAGTGCAGTGTCTCCTCCGGTGGGTTGCCTCTTGACGACTTGACATTGACTGCTCCCTGTGGATTGCCGGTGCCGGGGCTGCGGCGGGGCCAAATGGGACTGTAGCTGTGGACAGGGTGTCGGAATGAGCGGCGAGGGTGCACTGCCTCTGAGGTGGTGCAGAGGTTGGGACAGCAAAAAAAAAAAAAAAAAAAAAAAAAAAAAAAAAAAAAAAACAAAAAACCATCTGCTTTCAAGCTCCTCCTACATATATGATTTTAGTGTCTGGATAACACATTATTTTATTCAGTGCATGTGCTGGCTTCTATGCTAGATGTACAATTCAGTATCTATGATGAGGGGTATTTATCTATTGCAAACATTGCTGCCTTCTGTGTTAGATCACGAGCGAGTGTGTGGATAAGGAGTATTTATTCTTTGCATTGTGTGCTGTTTTCAGCGTTAAATGTACAAGTTTGTGTCTGATCGGAAATGTTAATTCTCTGTATTGTGTTCTGGTGTCTGTATGGAGTACACAACTTACTGTCTGAACCAGGGGGTTAAATTTAGCATGGTGTGTTGTTTTCTGTGTTAGATGTACGAGTTAGTGCCTGGATCAGGGGTGTTTATCCATGAGGAGAACTACCACAATGTGATGAGCAAGCAACGTGACGGACAGCCAGATGGTAAAGCCATGGCCAGGTACCTTATGTCCTGCTTCTGGAAACAGGTGTGTACAGCATCAAGATTGACTGTGGTGTTTGTTTAGAGTTGGTGAGCTGGTTTGTTTATACATGCATTTTGTTTGTTGCGTGGTGGCATAAGTGTCTGTGACTTTTTTTGAAGGGGGAACCTTGGTTACATGCGGAGATGGTGTGTGTGTGTGTGTGTGTGTGTGTGTGTGTGTGTGTGTGACATTATCCTTTGAAAGAAAATTTTGATAATTGTTAGAGGAAAGCATTACAGCAAAGTAGCACATTTTATAGACATTATAAAATGCACCTTACATTGGAAAAATGTATTGGTCAGATACTGTATGCCAACATGATTTCATTACATAAATTCAGACATAGTAATCATTATCAACCAGTGGAGATGAGGAGAATTTATGTTGATCCACTCAGAATCTGTATTTGCTTGAAATATATGAATGTCTTTATCATTGGGGATGGGTTTCATGTTAGTATGCAGGCAGTGTCCTGAATATTTTGACAACTGTAAAAAGTTGCTGTTGAAATTTAGTAAATTAATCAAATGTTGCAATGTTGTTTAAAGGTTTCAACATGGTCAATGAATTATTTTACATCCATGAAGCTGTTGTTACTTTGAATCTACTTATTTTATATGTTTGTCTAAAATTCACTGTATCCCAGTAGGGATCACAGATAAATCAGGTGTTGCATTATATTGTGTGTGTGTGTGTGTGTGTGTGTGTGTGTGTGTGTGTGTGTTTGCGCAAGCATGCACTCGTGTGTATGTGTGGAAGTGGTATGTGTGTGTGTGGTGTGTGTGTGTGTGTGTGTGTGTCTGTGTCTGTGTCTGTGTGTCTGTGTGTGTGATTGACTGAGAGAAATGGGGGAAAAAAGGGCTGAGATTAAATGTTAGGGGTGATTATACTGGTCTTCATTTCCACCCCTCAGTTTCATTTAGCTGTCAGATTCCTTCTCTCACACTCATGGGTCACAAATTCCATGAACACAGGCCCACAAGGTGGGTTTAGACCATGTATGACTGTGGTTGTTGGCCATCCATTCACACATCCTTTATACTCTTTCGGGTTGATGCATGCTGGGAACTTGAACTCCCAAGTTCTGGTATACATAACAGAGCTTTGCTGTTCATTTTTTGAATCTGTACATATATGTACACACAAATGAGGATGAGAGACAAGCAAATGTGCACAAGTGTTGTTCTGGGAGAGTAGAAACATCTTCACCCTTACCTACAGGGACTCTAGGACTGGAACTCCACACCAGCTCTGAGGCAGACTTTTTTTTGTTTTTGTTTTCTTTATATCTGTTTTGCATGTCCCTGAAAGGGTTAATTGGGGCCAAATGTTAGGGAGAAAAGAGCCCACACATTTGCAGTGAAAGAACATGTTCCTGACTATGGCACATGGTAAAGACAGTGGTACTGGGGCCACTGTAACATCCTACTAGGACACATTGTCTTGCTGAAAAGGTCTGTGGATTTGGTAAAAGTTGGTCCAGCAAAATTGAGGCTTTGGCAGGTCAGGCTTGTATCAGGTAAGGGGAGGTCCAACGTTGGGAAGCGTCATCCCAGGCTGACGTCCGGGTTTTCTTCCGAGACAGATCAGCTGTCACCATGGTTCCCATCCAAGGCTGACCTGGTGGTCATCATCTTCACGCTTGGGTGATGGTGGTGGTGGTTTGGCCTGTGTGAAGCCAGTTAGAAAACGGAGCAGGATGGCTGTTGACTGCGTTGTGGACTATTCCTGGGGTCTCAGCTCTGAGAAGGCATATTTCAGCCCAGTATTCCAGAGTCAGAGAGTGCCAGACAGTACCCTACCAAACAAGATTGGCTCTTTCCTGGCCTTGGATATTACAAGTGGGATTGGGGAGGGGGGGGGGGGGGGGGGGCAGCACTTTGCCACCAAACTGACCCACACTACCAGAAGCCATCAACCGTGTGAAACATACTAGGCATGTTTTAGCAAGAAGAAATGCACTGTGTCTCCCAAAAGTCTGTCTGCAGCCTCAGCGTCGTTCGTTCGGGAGTGATCTCTCATGTGTCTGGTTGTACCCACTACTAAAGTCACCTCACAGCCACAGCGTAAAGACTGTGTTCTTGTGCAGCCTTATATAGCAGCTCGACAGCTGTTCTGCTTCAGACAGTTATCTTTGGAGTATTGTTTTGTGCATCTTTATGTTTGTTATTTACATCAACTGAGAGGCTGTGTGACCAAATGGACTCACGGATGTAATCCTCCAGGAAAACTGTTGAGGGAGAGAGATTTAGGGGGAAGACAGAAGCAACGATGGACTGACAGCATAATGTAGGATGGACAGTAAAATGCTTGTAGAGACCCAGGCCTTGGCACACACCTGACAGAAGTGGAGGAATCTGGTGAACTGTTCATCTGAATTGTGCCAGAATGATTCCCCTTGGAGTTAAGGGAGAAGAAGAGGAAGAGAAAGAAAAAGAAGAAAAGAAGAAGAAGAAGAGGAAGAAGAAGAAAAAAAGGAAAAAGAAGAAAAAGAAGAAGAAGAAAACATATATATGAAAAATATGTTTGTTTGTTTTCATATTATGTATTAAATAAGTGCAACTTTGTGCTTTGTGTGTGTAGTTGTGTTTTGGTTTGTTTTCAGTATGGTTACAGTCTCTGCCTGTCTGCTTTGCAGGTGAGAATTGTTAGAATCTGCGGAACATGACCTTCATGGCAATTTTTTTTCTTTTATTGTTGTAAGTTGCTTGTTTGTTTGCTTTATTGTTTGGTTGATGCTTTGCTGTGTTTTCGTTTATTTATTGTTGCTGTTGTTGGAAGGATGCAGGTAAGAAACAACTTACAAGCCAAGTATTTTTTTTTTTTTTTTTGTGCGCACATCTCCCATTTGTTTGTGTGTGCGCAGTCTGACCTTGTGGGTGCTAGCATAGCGGAACCTCCTCGACCTCATCACCGCTCCCTTGACAAGGGGATCATCAATGCCATATTAGGTAAGTGTGAGTTTCTGCAAATTTAGCTTGCCTTTTTTCACATATTTATTTTTTTTTATGCTTTTCACGCAATTGCTTTGGGAGATTGTTCTTGTTGGTGATAATGGACATGAATGAATAAGTGAAGAAAGAATTTAAGTCGCTGACAAAGAAATCTGATATTATCAGAATTCTGAGACATTGGAAATATATGAACCTGAAGAGAAGCAAAGAAGGGGGGGGGGGAAATCTTTAACATGGAAATCTGTTTATACAGTGTTCAACTGACTGAATTTTTTCTGGTGAATGTAATGAAGTAAAAGGAGCAGATGAATAAAATCAATGTGATTGCATGAATGAACAAATGAACAGATGGCAGAATTTAAACAACAGGTAAGTGTAGGACAATGGAGAGGAAAGTAGTAATATCAATAATCACAACTAATATCTTTTTCTTTTTTATACTTGTAAAGTGTAGATGATGCAACTGAACACATTTGAAAAAATTATTGAGTACATGTATTTTAAAAATGTTAATTTTCAAGGGTTGTTTGTGATGACATGCACATGTAAAGAAATCAGTCCATGTAATGACCAATTCAATAGTGTGTGTGTGTGTGTGTGTGTGTGTGTGTGTGTGTGTGTGTGTGTGTGTGTGTGTGTGTGTGTGTGTGTGTGTGTGCGTGTGTGTGTGTGTGTGTGTGTGTGTGCGTGTGTGTGTGTGTGTGTGTGTGTGTGTGTGTGTACATCTACCGTAGACTTTAGCTCTGCATTTTAGTGGAACCAAGCTTGATGAGACTTTTCTAGCTATCCCTTTCAGAATCGTGTCCTGTTCAGTGTCAAACTGTTGCAAGAATGACCAGCTGGCTATGTTCAGTTAAATTTTTGCATCCCTTTTAAAACAAATTGTCTACAGAGATTTGGGGAGGTGGTAGGCTGGATTTGGGGGCAGGGGCGGGGCGGGGAGGCATAACAAAAAAACTCTATGGTTGCTTCGTAGTGATCACAGGTCTGGCATCCTGTCTTCATCAAAAACTATTGAAAGTGAAGTTCAGAGGTCAAGGTCACAACTGACATAATGGAGGAAGCTTGAAGTATGGCAGACCTTGGGTCTTACACTCACCCTTACTTTGATACGATACGTAACTGGTTGCAACTCTAACTGGTTGCAACTCGAGTACTGACCTAGCTGGGAGTCAAAAGTCAGAGGCCAAAGGTTAAAGGCACAGCATGGTATCGTTCAAAATGTTTCCTGTTGTGAGGGATTCCACAATTTGTATTGTCTTGTTCTTTCATTCCTGTGGTGAGTTCAGTCGGTACTGTACCCAAGTCATGAGGCTTCTGCCGCCCTTTGTGCAGCTATTCCTGATGTAATTTTTGTGACCTGGCCTTGTTATTCCATTTCCAAGTAGTGGAAGAGCAAGTTCACCAGGCTATGAATGTAAAAGAAACAGACAATTATACATAAGTGAATATTCATTAACCAGAGTATTTATGAAAGAAACAGCAACTTGGTCCCAAATGGCTGTTTTGTAGATTTTCTTGATTTGTCAAATGACATTTGTTCATTGAACTGGAACATCTCTTGCGTTTGACACTGGATTTCATGAAATTCATGCAGTCACATGACAGGACTCAGCTATACTTTGATTGTCTTTCTGTTGAATTGCCATCATCAGCACAGCCTTAGAGATTAGCATTCTTTTATTTCAGTGAACATTTGGCAAAAAATCACCTTCTTTATAGATGTGGAAATTCGGTATTGAAAACAAGAAAAAAAAAAAAAGAACATTGATAAAACAGAGAGAGAGAGAGAAAAAAAGAAAAATATTCATCTTAAATTTTGTTCACATGCTTGAAACTTAAATAACTCAGCCACTATGGGCGTGTCATCAAAAAGCTGCAAACGAAAGAAAAATCATGCATTGTTCTATTTCAGATAGGAAAAAAAAGGGAAATGATAAAATTAAGGCAAACACAGTTTTCCTCTTTGAAAAGCACTTCCTAAAACGAGCAACAACAAAAGGAAAAAACCATGCAGTTAAAGTTTTATCTCCCTTGCAACATAAAATGCCGAACAGAACCTACATTAATCAATTGCATAGAGAAGAAAAAACAGTTGAAACTAGAAGGGTACTTGGATATAGTGGATCTCAGACAAGGTCGATTGGATCAGAGAACCCGTCCTTTGATGTGGATTCGCACTATGGATCCACACCAAGATTCAGTGATTCAATTCTTTGGCCATAGTTCATCTTTTCATCAAGTTTGGTTGAAATCCTTGAAGTACTGTTTGTGTAATCTTGCTACACAGATAAACCTACCAGCATACATTTTGAAAATATATAGCCTCCTTGGCAGAGAAGTAATAACTTTAGTCTTTGACATACATGTTGTATCTGCTAGCCATCAAACAAGCAATTCAGGGATGTGCTTTTCACATACCTCAAAGAGGGTTATTTTTAGAAGATGCAATAACTGTTGACTTCATTTTCTTACTAATGATGGCTATACCTTGATCATCTTGTTCTTGATTAATGCTTCAGGACAATCCCTTTGAAATTTGTGTTTAATTGGATGGGTAGAACAATCAACAGGACGTTTGTCATACAGTTTGTGATTTTGTTCATAACAGAGTTTCTGTCACCATCAGATTTTCCTTGTTAACTTTTTTTTTTTTTTTTTTTTCCTCTTTTTGGTAAAATTTTCTTGCCTAGTAGGTCTTCTATAATTTTGTAAAACAAGTGCTAGTTTCTTTCTCTCTCTCTGTCTTTTTCTTCTTCTATCGTTTGTTTGTAAATGTTCCAAGCAAATCAGACTTTTAGCATATTGTTTGAATACACTTAAGACTGATAAAGCTGCAACAACATGATTTCTTTTACCCTTGATGTTTGAAGGCTAATGACTGACATTGTCAGTGTATGGAACATGTTAATGTAATGTTCTTTGCAAATTAAAGGTTTTTCATACTTTATTTCATCATCTTCTTTCGAAGGTAGTTAGTTCCATTCTCTCATCCCAGATGTCCTGAATGCAGAATTTTCAGCTTAGCTTACATAGCTTTTGTAGGAACACTCCAAAATGGGAATTAGAATTAGAATTTTTATGAATTTTTGATGTGGGGGCCCTCATTCATGATGACAGTATCAAAAAATACTTTCCTTGATCTTTTCACTAACAAAGGTAGGCAGTCAACATGGATTTCCTGGTCTATATGTGTGTGTGACAGAGCTACTATACCGCTAATTTCTACATATTTACAGATGAACTTGAAAATCTGAAGTTTTCTACTCCACCACCTAACTCAGTGTATTGCTGATCAGTTTTGAAAAATTTATTTCCATACTTGTTTATGTTGATGATTTGTTGTGGTTGTGTTGCTTTATACTAACCCTTAAAAATGGCAGCTTGTGCTGAATACTAAGGGAGGGAACTGGCATTACATAGTGTTGAAGAAAAATATTTGCAGTGAAGACAGAAACAAACACAGTGAGTGAACTAACACGTAAATGCATACAAACATGCTCACACGCATATGCTCTGTGTCTTTCACAATTGAGATTGTTTCCCATTTACCAGTAACAGGTAGACTTAGGGCTCCACATGAACTTTTCCATCACATTTCAGAGTCTGTCTGCATACCTGTCTGCTTATCTGTTTGTCTGTCTGTCAGCATCTCATCTGTCTATGTCTGTCTCTTTCTCTCTGTGTGTCTGTCTATCTCCCCCTCCCCCCTTTTCCCCTCTCTCTCTCTCTCTCTCTCTCTCTCTCTCTCTGTACTTCTGTCTGTCTCTTTTTCTCACTCTTCCGTGATGTTTCCCTGAAAAACACCACTATAATTCAGCTTTGTGAAATGATGATACCACACAGTATGATATAGCATACCCAGGTTTTCACATCTCTCTGCCTCTGTCCTTTGTTTCTGCTGCTCTCTCTCTCTGCTGTGCAGACAGCATGCAACTTTTCAGTACCTCTCTCTCTTTTGCTGCAGCTTTAAGAAGGTAACATGGGATGCCGGATTTCTGATCTCAGAGTGTTTCTACGCTCTTTTTTTTTTCTCTCCTCCTTCTCTTTTCTGTTTGGAAATCCCATCGTTTTCATCACCTCAGTTGCATGGCTCTGGTGATTGTATAGCTATGAACTACATCCTCTGGTCACAATGTATATAGATTGATACATGTTGAGCAGCTGTTGTGACAGCAGCCTCCTGAGTTAGACCTTTATATCTGTTTTGATGTTTCCCCATTCACTTTCACCTCCATTACTACCCAGTCTTTTTTCTGTGTCTTATAATTTAAGCAGAGAGTAAAATCTGAGATGAAATCTCAGTTGTCTCACTTGAATTACTTTCTCAGTTTTCTGTATTTACATTATGTCTCAGTGTACTAAGTGATCATGTGTTGTATAACAAGCATATAAGGAATACAAGCAAGCAAGCCACTATATTCCTCCTATCAACACATGGTGTCGCAAAGATGCAAACAAGCCACAGTATTCCTCATATTGACGCATGGTGTCGCAAAGTTGCAAACAAGCCAAAATATTCCTCATACTGACACATGGTGTCGCAAAGTTGCAAGCAAGCCAAAATATTCCTCATACTGACACATGGTGTGGCAAAGTTGCAAACAAGCCACAATATTCCTCCTATCAACACATGGTGTGGCAAAGTTGCAAACAAACCACAATATTCCTCCTATCAACACATGGTGTGGCAAAGTTGCAAACAAGCCACAATATTCCTCCTAACAACACATGGTGTTACAAAGTTGCAAACAAGCCACAATATTCCTCCTATCAACACATGGTGTCACAAAGTTGCAAACAAGCCACAATATTCCTCCTATCAACACATGGTGTCACACAAAGTTGCAAACAAGCCACAATATTCCTCCTATCAACACATGGTGTCACACAAAGTTGCAAACAAAGCCACAATATTCCTCCTATCAACACAGGGTGTCACAAAGTTGCAAACAAGCCACAATATTCCTCCTATCAACACATGGTGTCACGAAGTTGCAAACAAGCCACTTAATTCCCCCTATCAACACAGGGTGTCACAAAGTTACAAACAAGCCACTTAATTCCTCCTATCAACACAGGGTGTCACAAAGTTGCAAACAAGCCACTTAATTCCTCCTATCAACACAGGGTGTCACAAAGTTGCAAACAGCCACTTAATTCCTCCTATCAACACAGGGTGTCACAAAGTTGCAAACAAGCCACTCAATTCCTCCTATCAACACAGGGTGTCACAAAGTTGCAAACAAGCCACTCAATTCCTCCTATCAACACAGGGTGTCACAAAGTTGCACCCCTTTTGCTTGCTGAACAGCCCACATCACTTAGACAAGTTTTGTTTTCAAGAAAGCTGAAACTGTAGAGAATTGTGGGAGGAACGGAAATCTGAATCAGGAAGAAACCAACAACTTGTTCCATGTCAGCCAAGTGCTGACATGTGTTGATTATTTTGCATACCAGAGTCCTTTTAATAGTATCGCACAGTGTGTGTCCTCCTGGCATGGGTTTGTACATGGCGTTCAGGCCTCTCTCTCTCTCATTTGAATCTCACACACAGCTACTGCCTCGGAAAACACAGTGATATCTTAGAATGCTTGGACCTAGTCTCAAAATATAGGAGTGAATACACCTCCAGGGAGTTACCTATGAAGGAGACAGCATGTGTCAATGCCAGTAATGACCCTGTCATGCTTTTTTTTTCTTTTTAATCTAAGTATGGGCTGTATTGTATAGTATTGTATTGTATCGTGTTATATGATTTTTTCTGTGATGACAGGTTTCTTTGTCTGACATTCAGTCTGTCATGTAGAAAAAGGTTGCATCAGCACAACACAACTATACATGTATGTGTGTATATATATATACATACATATATATTGTTTGTGGGTTTTGTTTCTACCTGTCTGAATACTTACTTAGCAGTCAAACATTATTGGTGTGGTTAGGAGCGGAGGGGTGGGTAGGATGGGGGGTAACTGTTGCTCAGTCACTGGTGCGCTGATGGATATTTGCTACTGATCCACCTCTCTCTGTCTCTCTGTGTCTGTCTGCCTCTTTGTATCTCGCCCTCTCTCTCTCTCATTTGCTCTCTTGCTGGGTCACTCTCTCTCTCTCTCTCTCTCTCTCTCTCTCTCTCAGAGAAATGGCATTTCACTGTTTCCCTAGTAGTTGTGAAGTGAGATTAAGTCTTCATCATTGATAAACTTAGGATCCTGTCTATCCATTAAATTCCCTTTTGTCTCCATTACTCTCCTTCGTACATAAAAGTTTCTGGACTTTAAACCACGACAGAGTTTGTATGGAAAAGAACACATTATGTGAATCTCTGATGCTGTGAGCAACATCAAAGTGTACAGAGAGCAATTCGCTTTGTAAGCCACTGGCGCTTTATGCCAAGTGTCCATGTGGAGAACATGACACTGCTGTCTGTAAGTCGCTGAAAATGACAGCACAGCTTTGAACTGCCAGAAGTGTTGTCGATGTGGAGCAGCTGAATGGTTTTATATCAAGTTGCAAAGTGAAACGACTGCAGGCGGAAATCTAAACAAATCTTAAATAAATGTCAGCGAACCGCCCAGAGAAACGTGGACAAACGAGTCACAAGACAAACCACAACGCGTTTCGACCTCTTAGGTCTTCTTCAGGTGCAACAAACATGAAACAAATAACGAAAATGCACTTAGCTTTGATCGCACAGAAGCGATCAAAGCTAAGTGCATTTTCGTTATTTGTTTCATTTTGTTGCACCTGAAGAAGACCTAAGAGGTCGAAACGCGTTGTGGTTTGTCTTGTGACTCGTTTGTCCACGTTTCTCTGGGCGGTTCACTGACATTTATTTAAGATTGGTTTTATATCAGCTTTTGTCATGGAGTTCAAATCCACCAGTCCATCCCATTTTTGTGTGATGTGATATGGTAACACTTTTTCTTCAAAAGATACATCTGCTTCACTTGTGTATGCTTGATGTTTACACAATTCCTGTGTAGAGTAGTTTATGGCTGTGTTGATGTGGATGACTAATGAGAGACAGACCATCAGCTTCAGTTTTGTCAAGGAGACATAGCTGTGAGAGCACAGACCCATACCACCTAATAAACACATACACAAAGAAGGGAAGGGGGGTGTGGGTGTGTGTGTAGGGGGGGGGGGGGGGGAGCTGCTTCATTCCCTAGCAAACGTCTGACATAATCAGGTCTTGAATGGCTACTTATTATGGTGTGCACCATTGCTGTTGTTGTGTGTGTGTATATATATATATATGTGTGTGTGTGTGTGTGTGTGTGTGTGTGTGTGTGTGTGTGTGTGTGTGTGTGTGTGTGTGTATTTTTTTTTTTCTCAATTTCAAATCTTTTCCAAGTCATTACTATAATGATGGAAGAATTGTTAACCTGCACTTGTTTTCCCCCACTACTTAATTGTTCAGCATTATATTGTTTGGTCAATCAGTGGGTGATTGCATCTCTTACGAGATCCAAGGAAAGGTTGTTCTGTACAATTCTTAGCCGTTGACAATGCTTGGGTTATTGAACAGCAGAGCTGACCCACTCAGACTGTTCCGTATCTTTTGATCTCCCTTGCATCCTTAAATGGATCCTCAAGCATAGGCTCAAAGATTGTCCCTTACATTTGATACTGTTTGCCTAATATTTTTAGTTTTCAACAACTTTTTTCCTCTCCACACTTTCGCTTTGTATAATTCTACTACCTTTCACTGGCTGCTTTGGGGATGCTGTTGGATTCTTTTTCGAACCCTTGGCGGTCGGAACACCATAGAATTATGGACTGTGGTGTGTCTGTATCTGACACCAAGAGCACAGACACAATCAGCCGTGTCTCCCCTGATGAGTCCGATCCAGCGGACGAAAGGCCTCAGAGCAGGCGATACATATAGATCTGTCCTCGAGAGGGATTCGAGAGGGATTGTCCTCAAGTGGGATTGTGATCGAGAGGGATTCGAGAGGGATTGTGATAGTTTCCTCATGCGGCTAGTGAAGGGTTTTCATATTTATGATATACAATTTCCCATTTACTTCATCTTCAAAAAAAAAAAAGTTTTTTTTTTTTTTGTTCTCTCAATTTCAAATATTTGCCAAGTCATTACTATAATGATGGAAGAATTGTTAACCTGCACTTGTTTTCCCCCACTACTTAATTGTTCAGCATTATATATATATATATGTGTGTGTGTGTGTGTGTGCATTCACATGCAGATGTGTACTCTTTGAGAAGGATGGTGGGAGGTGGATGATGATGGGAGATGTCTCTGTGGAATGTCAGGAAACAGAGAGGGGGGGGAGGTGGGGAGGAAAGGGTTAGGGAAGAGGGCTGAGGGGGAGGTTTCTTTGAATTACTAGTTAAGTGTGATTGCTGTGCTTCCATATGAGTAGCTCTGCTGTGCCGTTGCACATGCATCTTCATCCTTAAGGGATATTCTAGACCAAAAGTTACGATTTTTTTGCATCATTCCATGATGTTATGTCTGTCTGTCATGACACTGGGCAGAACAGAACATGCCATCACAAAAATCAACATGTTGAACTATTAAAAAAAAAAACACAGAAAAGTGTTTGATTATAAACAGAATTCAAAGAGAAATGTAAATTGGAGGATGTAGGGGTGGGATGGAGATTGAGGCAGGGGAAGGGGAGGAGCAACTTCTATATGTAAACACTAAAATAAGGAAGTGGTCTGAAAACTGCATGAATACTGCTTAGAACTAGTTGACTGGACTGCTGAAAATGAGCACTTGAGCTAAAAATACTCTGTGAATTTAGGTGATAAGCATTTATTCAGTAAAATTATTCAGTGTGATGTTATGGTCAGCCTGCAGGTTGTTCAGATCTAATCAAAGTTCAAAAAGTTAATCAGATCGAGACTTTCATCTAACATCAAAATCCCATTGTAATAAAATGACCTGCTGGAGAACGTGTTAAGTTGGTGTTTCAACAATGCTGCATCTGGTTTTCCATTATATCGCAAAAGATGACAAGTTAAGTTAAAAAACAAGAAGAAGAAAAAATGGGGAAAAGACCTGTCATGATCTAATCACAAGCTAATTGCTGTGGATATGGTCAGTTTCATGGTAATTGGGGGCACTTGTGATTGTCAAACTTGTGAACTTTAAGGTCATGTAATGGCTATATAGGGTAGATGAGATGAAATGAAATTGATGTTTTCAACATGTGTTCTTGGGTCTACTACTATCATGCTGTAAGTTCATTCAAATTTCGATGTGTTTGCATGCTATTTGATTTTTCATGATTGCCTTAAAACACTGATGACAATATCATTATCTGACACAAAGAACACAGGTTTTGAAAACATCAACTTTACGTCATTTCATCTACCAGTAATGAAATTACATGACTTCAGAACTCACAACTTTGACAATCACAGGTGTGTGCAAATGTCATGAAACTGCCCATACA